>CAJPEV010000161.1:122003-176153 GCA_905338385.1 Darwinula stevensoni
AGGGATCACAGGTGCTACAAACCGGTAGCCCTTCCGCTCAAGGTTTGGATCAAACCGAGCCGACCAATCAATTAACAACTGGAGACAACAAGGTCCTGATGGAGTCGTTCGGAGTCGTGGATCTTGTACCGTCGTAGTACGTCCTGGCTCGAGGTTTGAGTGGAGGTCAAACCGAGCAGGTGGTACGTACGCTGATGTTGACAGAGCTCGAGGTTCGTGACCCGCGGACAGATTGGCGGCCGTTTACTCACAAATGGAGCAGCGCCTTCTGAGCCGTTCCACCTCCTTTAGGGGTGGATCCACGAATGGAATCGGGTCAACCGAGCTCTGGAGGAGTCGTCCAGCCGCAGACTCTTGGCAGGCTCAAAAGCTTAGAGAAAGCTCCCAGCTCGAGCTGCTGAGTCGTGCAAGCGACTGACTGCCTCGGAGGAGTCGTCCGGTCGCAGGCTCTTGGCAGGCTCAAAAGCTTAGAGAGGGCTCCTAGCTCGAGCTGCTGAGTCGTGCAAGCGAAAGACTGCCTCTCTCGGACTGAAGACGGGGGTTTTTATACCGGGAAGGAGATCATAAAGTTGGGTCATTTGTGACCGTTGCAAAGAATTTGTCAACAAGAAAAGCGAGGGAGGGGGTAAGACATGCGGAGCACACGTGCGGATCACGTGATTGTTCCTTACATCGGACATTGGGCTCCATATATCCCTACATACAGTACCAGGAATCTGCCTGGTACTTTAAATTAAACGTTCCCCTTTTAAGAAGAGTAAGGAAGGCGATCTTACTTCCGTTTTTGCTACAATAATAATAAACTCCTTTGCATCGTTTTCCTCTTCTCGCACAGGTTGGCATTTTCTTACACTCGGTCGTGCACTGTCGTAGCGTGAAAGCTACTCGCGAGAGAGGCTTTTTTCTTCGGATTGAACATTTGCAAAGCCGACCCAGCAAACAATTTGAAACGCATAACATTGAATCAACATTGAATGAATGTTCGGAACGTTGATACAGCGTTGGTCCAACGTAGCCTTGTTTGCTGGGGAGTTTGAGCAAACACGACTTGGTGAATCTTGAGGCTGCGATCATCGCACGAGTTTTCGCGGAATTTCCCTCCCGCATTTGGATGTCGTAATGGCAGTTACACGCCTTCATTCTCAGCCAGTCATGAGACTTCGCCAAGAGTATCAGTTTCAGTCCCATACTAGCGTATATATCGATCGGATTTAAATGTATTATATGTATGCAGTGGCGTAGGGAAGGGGGGGGGGGGGGGGTTAGGGGGGAGGTATGGGGCATACAGTGGTGTAGGGAAGGGGGGGGTTTAGGGGGTCAGAACCCCCCCCCTTGGGCTTCCTGGTCAGTGACAGACAGGCATATTTCAGACTTCCTTGGGAATTCCAGTTTTAGCTATTCCCCTTCCGAGGAAAGTCCAATGTCCATCCACATACCCAAGATGCCAGACCATGATTTCTTCAAAAAGGTAAATTCCGGGTGGTGGAACTAAGCGTAGGGTTGGGGTGTCTACTTGGCCTCAACCCTTGCCGATTTTCTGCCTACGCCACTGGGGGCATAGAACGGCAAGTATGAGGGTTGACGTGCCAAAATCAACTGGTCGTGTAAATGGATGAGTCACGCACTTCGAGTGTCAAGAAAACCCCTTATCCATAAGAAGGAAGAATACTTGCTCAAAGATTACATTCTATCCATGGCTGCCAGAGGGGGAGATTTTTATTTCCTCTGGCTGGAGTACTTCGAATTTGGGTTGGGAAAAGAGAGAGTGTAGTCTAAAAACAAATTGCTGGAATTTAACTATTTCAGTCCTGGTGGGACTCGGAAGTTCCCACTTTTTTAAAAATATTTTATTGAAGGACTATATAGGAATGCACGACCTTGAGGCCTAGCGGGACTTGTGAGAGTCCCTGTGACCTCTTTTGGAATTTGTATGTTAATGTCGATGACATTTCATTGCGGACGGTTGACTGAAGAAAATTCGTTATGTCATGTATATTTCTTTGTCAAGACTGAAAGGGCTGAGCAAGCCAAGCGATGCTAGCAAGCTCTGCCCTTATCTCTTCCCCTTCCAATCGATCGTGTTGAAATTTGACCTCGTTCCTCAATTGTTCTTTAATGCAACCGCATTCTCTCCAGGTTGAAGTTAATCTGTTATAAATTTACTTTAAAAATCATTTACATCGAGAAGTTTTCATCCTATGCATGGATATTGAAATAACGAGAAAACTGATTTAAATTGGAGAATTTAAACACATACTTGAATGTACAAGAAAATGAAGCCATTCGAAAAAATGTTAGTGCTGCGTGCAGATTATGTGTATCACTCAGGTCTGGAAAATATATTTTTTTTTACATCCATCGTGATCTTTCATAGAATAATGAATTTGGGTTTTTCTTTCAAGTTTCAGCGTTTTTATTGCGAGTCAACAAGAGTATGAAGATATGCAGGATCCAGGGGCATAGGTGCAAAAGGCAATTATTTAGTCAGCCTCTTTATAGAGTTCGACTCGAGACGCACGAGTGTTCGGGTCTAGCCATGCTCCGTTCCACTTAATCCGTCAGCCTCTCATTCTAATCAAACTCACTTCTGCAATATCTCGGTTGTGATATTTTAGGGGCGTTTCATTATAGCAGCATTGCAAGCTGCAGAAAAGACGAAAACAACGAGATATGCAATTTGGTGATCCTCAAGGGAGGCGAGAGGTATCCTTCTCTTCGCCTCGCCTCACAATGCCATGCCGAAACCCGTTCGAGTTTCGTCGCTTTACCCTAACCATTACTCGCTGTTCTCTTTCCGACGACCGGATACTGATCCGGTCACTCGTTCTACCTTGGATCCCCTGCGCCTCCATTTTAGCCCGCAACCTCTCGTGAGGGACGGTATCGGAAGCTTTCGCGCGATCTTAAGTTGACGATGTCCACGGGATTCTCCTCGTGCCTCTGCACCGTCACCCGGTCGTAAAACTCGAGCGAGTCGGTCATGCGATCGCGTCGCCTCCCGAAGTCGTGCCGCGAGCCCCAGATGGGGCAATTTCCGAGAGTAATTCTAACGCGTGATCCCTACGGATGCTTTCCGTGATGTTCCTCAGAACATCCTTGAGACTCACCGACCTGTAATCATCCGGATCACTCTTTTCTCCTTTCTTAAAGATCGTTGCCGCATTTGCTCGTTTCCGGTCCCGAGGCATTTCTCTGTGCGAAAAGTTACTCTCGAATGTTATTCTTAACGGTGCCGATACTTCCCTCCCGAGTTCCTCGATGATACGAACCAGAATCCCTTCGGGGCCGATCGTCTTTCCTGCCTTCCACTTCTTCGTTCTACTCGTGATCTTTTCTTCAGTGATGGCGATCACTTCGATGCGCGCAGAGGTGACCTCCACCGACGCGGATTCGCTTTTGAACACGGAAGCGAAGAGCTCGTTCGGTATCCCGGCCGTGCTTCCATTACTTGAAATTAACTTCCTACTTGACGTCCTATTGGGGTCCGATCGAACGTTGCCTCCTGCCACTGGCACATCGATGAAAAGCCTGGGCTAGCCGTTCCTCGACCTTCCGTCTCTCCGACCTCGTTTTCCGCTTTGCTCTTGTAACAGTCCGATATTCCTCGTAGTCGGCTCCGTCGTCCGTGCGCCGATACGAATCCCGTTTCTGCTTCTTACCTCTGATCGGCGCCTTCATTTTAGTCGTAATGTAATGGCATGTGGCCAGTAGAGGGAAGAGTTGGATGGCATGAGAGGGCGAAAGAACACCAGGGAGCGGCCGGAAATCAAACCCAAGTCAGGTGTGCTACCACTACACCACCGAACCCAGGACATTAAGTCGTATCTCTCCGTGCCATCCCTAACGTTACAGTAAACCAGACCGGCTGTCTGAATGATAATTTCCTATAGTCATACGAATCCTCCGTTGCTTTTCATCCGTTTGATATCCCATGTGATCACGCGATGATCCGAGTCTCCCGATTTTCGTCTACTTTAACATCGAACATCAGATCGTCATCTGTTTCGAAAATTAAATTCAATAAAGCGGTATTTCTACTCGACCCTCAGCCTAGGCTTTCATCCACTTTCAATATCACCTTTTGCAAAGGAGCAATCATTGCCTTAAGTCTGTAGAAACTAGGAACTTTGGTCTATAGGTGCAATACGATGACTTCTGTGAGAATCCCCACTGTTGATGTTCATGAATGGGGCTCGTCTTCTCGTTAGTATTTTAGTCATCGTTCATAGTTTGAGAGTGTTCTCATACTTTTGTTCACATTGGGGTATTTGATTTGGGGTTTTGCAGACAGAACTGCTGGACAACTTTGGCTTGAACCTGCATCGCATTGAGAAGGATGTCCAACGCTGTGACCGCAACCATTGGTTCTTCACCCCTGACAACCTGGACAAGTTGCGGAACATCATGTGCACGTGAGTGTTTCCGACCGGGCACCGACGCGTACCTTGAGTAATTGAATGAACTCTGTTGTTTGTGAATTTGGGTAGGTTTGTGTGGGAGCACCTTGAAATGGGTTACATGCAAGGAATGTGTGACCTGGTTGCCCCACTTTTGGTGATTCTGCAGGATGAAGCTCTCACTTACTCGTGCTTTGGGCAACTCATGACACGCATGGCTGCAAACTTCCCTACTGGGGGTGCAATGGATACCCATTTCGCCAACATGAGGTCTTCTTCCCAATCCTTCCATTCTAAGAAATCCTTGGAATTTCCATGGGCCATTTCCAACATTCAACTCGGGAAATTCTATTCTTGACCCAGAGTTTTAAGTTACCATCACATCATCATGGTTTCCCCCTCCCTCCTACACCCTCAAATATTTTCACAGTAGGTTAGCCTTTGTTGCAGCTTCATGCTTTGCTGAGTAACAGGAAAGGGAGGAGTTTAAGAGTAAGAGTAGGCTTTCCCTCTAATCCTCATCCTTTGTAAAGATTGAGGTTGAATTTGGAAGAGATGATGGAATAAGTGAGATGGGCTGTTGCATCAGGTCATCAACATTGAGACTGGGATTGGCAACAGGAGGATGGGATGAGGCATTTGAGCTATGATGGAAAGTGTGTAGTCATGACATGCATGCATCTGAGAACTGTAACTTCTACTTGAAAAATTGTGACCTCATAATCCAGGACATTATTCCATCCATTAAACTCACATAGTGAAACCCAAGTTATGTGAAACAAATGGGTTTGTGGGAAAGTTCTGTTGTTTTTGTTTATGTACAATTGGACTCATCTCCCAAACACGAATACAGCTAGTGATGACATCATTTTATACTCTAATCCACAAATAAAAAAATTAAAAAAGGATGATTCATCACTAGGTTGTATTCGTGTTTGGGAGATAAGTACAATTGTACATGAGCAAAAACGACAGAAATTTCCACAAACCCAATATTTGACGACAAGGGGAAGAGCAAATGGGAAGCATGAGCAGAAGGAACAGCTGGTGCAGCTTTGAACCCCCAACACCTTCATGAGGAGGTCACAGCTTATGTGCAGGAATAGCATAAATGTGATGAATTCAGGTTGCATTAAAATTTTCACGAACCCTCATTTGGCAAAAAAGCTGCATATGTATGATTTGAGGAAAATTTTTAGCATATGGATGTAGCTTCCTAGGATTCATTGATTGGATTTGTCAAAAATACTATAGGTTCCTACAATATAGGGTGTCCTAAAAGTCGCTTTACTGAGATTATACTCACATTCCAGGGAAAAACTACTTTATTTACAACCAACCACCAGCAGAAAGTGACAACAAGGAGCTGTAGAAATTTTTCAAATTGTTGTCCATCATGTTCAATGCACATTTCACATCTGCAAATAAAAATCTGAACGCAAGTGAAAATAATCACTTTTTTAGGACTTTTAGGACACCCTGTATAGTTGACGTTAGGATTCATATCAAAGCGTTTGTTTGAAAACTTGTCTGGTATGGGTGTGTTTGCTTCTCAGATCCCTAATCCAGATACTGGATTCAGAGATGTTTGAACTAATGCACCAGAATGGAGACTACACACATTTCTACTTCTGCTACCGGTGGTTCTTACTTGACTTCAAGCGAGGTATGTTGTCAAAGTGCATGTAGTATTACAGTGAGTTTGAATTCTCAAAGCTTATATTTGCACTTGTCCTTGACACCTTGACAGAGTTGGTCTATGAGGACATCTTCAGCATGTGGGAATGCATCTGGGCAGCTGGGAAGGTGGCATCCCCACATTTTGTCCTCTTCATTGCCCTTGCCCTTGTCCAGTACTATAGGGACATCATCCTTGATAACAGCATGGATTTCACTGACATCATCAAGTTCTTCAATGGTCTGTCCTCAATCAATATCCATATCAGTTTTCAGATCCCATTTTTATTCATTGTAAGGAGGGCCGTTACACTGGCTTTTTAAAAATAAATTCCTGCATGAATCTTAGCTATTGATGGTACATTGATGCATCAGCTAAAGTACAAGCAAACTTTGATGTAATGTCACTGTTAGCCCTTGCCTATCTTGATGCTACAATGAGGGTGGTAATGTATTAAATCAACTGCAATATACCAGTTGCTACAGAATTTAAATTGCCCTAAGAAGGGCAAATTGGATGGCAAATTTGTCTCCTCACCCTTCACCTCTTCTGCTTCTCCTATAATTTCCCCAAGCACTATTCATTCCACAGGAGTAACAGTCTTGCTGCCATGTGATCAGGTAGGCAGTTGGAAGCAAATGCTTTGAGTACAGCACTGTAACAGGATTGCTTCCTTGATTGGAGCTAAAATCATGCAGAAAGAAGCATTTTTTTTTTTTTAAATGGTATTAGCAGATGGTAGCTTGTGAGGGTAGTGCCCTAACAAGGATTATAAGCTTGTGGGAAGGTTGTTCACAGGAAGTGGTTGGTGATGAGCCAGGGTGGTGATATTGTCAAGTGGCTGTATATTTTGAGTTATCTGTTTATAATCATTGATTGATGAGAAAAAAGGTGGAGAAAGAGATAATACAGGGTGTCTCAAAAAAATGTATGCACACTTGAATCAAGAGTATATATTAAATAATTCAGAGAGGGACGATGTTTAATGTGACATGTACAGTACCTAACAGATGACAATGTGTAATGAAATGATCACGTGTCATCAGGCAATTTTTTCCCACGAGGCAGTATGTCACGCCAGATGACACAAGCTCACTTGACCTTAGAGCAATGTAAGTTGATTTTTAAGTGATTCTGGAAATCTGAGAACACATGCGAAGTGCAAAGAAGGTGGAGAAATGAACTTGCAACTATGCCACCATGATGTACTAGAACTTTCAAGGATTCATGATAAGTTTGATGCTGATGGTACAGTGTATTGTCTCCCCGAACATTGCTAGTACGGTAATGCACAAACAATTTTCTGATAAACCTCACCAACAGTCAACTGTCAACAGTGCCTGGATGCTAACGGTGAACAATTTGAATATCTGTGGTAGTGAACCATGCAATTCAAACCCTTGCTTCTCCACACTCTGAACATTGTACCTCTTTGAATTACTTATCATATATGAGGGTGAATCAAAAAGTAAAGATACAAGCTTTATATATTTTTATTTTAAAGAATAAAATGAAAACAAATATTATTATTTTTCTATGTAATCACCGTCCCTCTCAATGCACTTGGTCCATCTCTCCACCAACTTTTGTATGCCTGTAGAAAAGGAGTTTTTGCTTGTGCCTTCAAAAAATCTTGCATGACTTTTTCGCTGCTTCTTCATTCGGAAAGTGTTTGCCTCTTAACTCATCCTTCATTGGTCCGAATAGAAAGTAGTCGCATGGTGACAAATCAGGGCTATAGGGTGGATGTTCCAATACCTCAAACTTTAATTCTTCTAGCGTCTGAGTTGTGTGCTGGGCAGCGTGAGGCCATGCATTGTCATGCAGTAAGATTACTCCTTCAGAGAGTCTTCCTCGCCTTTTGGATCGAATCGCTGGCTTCAGCTTGTCCCGTAAAATTTCACTGTATCAAGCACTGTTTACGGTTTCTCCTTCGGATGAAAATGAGTTAGCACAGACCCATTGGAATCCCAGAAGACAGTCAACATTAATTTACTGACACTTGGTTGAGTCTTGAATTTTTTGGGTTTCGGCGATTGCGGATGTTTCCATTCTATCGACTGTCTCTTGCTTTCTGGCTCAAAATGGTGAATCCATGTCTCATCACCAGTGATTATCCTCTAGAAATGCTTCTCCTTCATTTCTGTATTGCTCCATATGTCTCATACAGGCATGTTTACGCTTCATTTTGTGTTTTTCAGACAATTGTTTTGGCACCCATCTTGCACACACCTTATTGTATCCAAGGTCGTTGTGAATAATCAAATGAGCTATTCCATAACTAATGTCAAGTTCCAAAGCAATTTCAGCAGCAGTAATAATCTGTTGTTCTTGATCATGCCGTCAACACGTTCAATATTGTCTTCTGTCCTGGATGTCTGAGGCCGTCCTGAACGATCTTCGTCCATCAGACTTGTTTGTCCATTTCTGAAGTGATTTACCCACTTATTGACATTTTGGCGATTAAAACAACTCTCCCCGTATTATGCCAACATTCTTCTGTGAATCTCCGCTGAGGGTACTCCTTCAGCGTGCAAAAATTGTATTACCACTTGTTGTTCTTCTTTGGTGCAATCTGATAGAGGACCGGTCATTTTTTACGTGTGCACGTGACAAGATACTATAAAGTACTGGCTTCTATACACATGGATAATGACACCAGGGATGCAGCAAACAAGTTAAAACATGTTGTGCTTTGCTTGCTTGTCTATGCAAGAAATTACATTACTTGTATCTTTACTTTTTGATTCACCCTCGTATTTTTTTATTATTAAAGTGTGTATACATTTTTTGAGACACCCGTGTATTGCTATGGAAGAGGATGTCGGGCCAGGGTGTAGAGGCCTGCCTGATCCACTGTCTATTTTGTGCCCTGTGGTCTCATGCAGGGAGAGACCAGAAGTCAGAGCAAGTAGATATGAGAATAATCAAAAAGGACCACTTGAGTGCCTTCTGTCATATCAATGTACCCACCTTTTCCAGGCTCTATGATGGTCCCATTAATACAAATTATTTACCGACATGCTCATTTTTTATTGTGGCATTTTGTTTCAATCTGCCAATGCACAGTGAAGCTTAGTTTTTTTTGTGAAAGTGTGCATTAACCTCTTAACTGGGTTTGACTTTTTTTGACATCTGACCTCTCATAGGTCTCATAGGTATTTGGTAAAAAAAAAACTTCCCAGTCAAGGGGTTAATGTATCTTTACAGCCATAATAAAGTCTAATATTTTATGTTTTTGGTTTAGGAAAGGTCTTTGAATAATCTTTTAACCTCTCATGTGGGTGATATGTTACAGTTATCTGTCATTAGAGATTTTTCCATGAATGGGTAAGATGAAATAATTCCATCGTGAGATTCTCCTGCCTAAATTTATTTAAATCAATACCATTCAACTACAATAAAACATAAATGTTAACTGAAAAATTGTTAACATTTCAAAACTAGTCTACTTTATTGGAAAAAAACTCTAAATTGATGTTAAACCCATGAATCAAAAACTCCCAACTTTAAAGGTTAAAGACACATGAAAATTTTCATAAATACAGGAAAACAGGATTTTTATGCCATTGTTAAGTGAGATCATCCTATTCTTGACTTGAACAGAAATGGCCGAGCACCATGATGCCAAAGTGATCCTGCGTATGGCCCGAGATCTTGTGCTCCAATTGCAGACCCTCATTGACAATAAGTGAATGGGTAACCAACAGCATTTCTTTCTTCTCTTGGTGTTTTTTACTCCTATACAGGTTTGTTGTCTGTCAGACTTGTTACCTCTATGTGCACAACTGGTCAATAGTTTTGAAATATTTATTATTTGATTTTTTTTTAACTTCATGATGTTGCAACCTCCCATATATTTGTTGAGTTTTTCATTCCAATCTTGGTCTCCTGTTATATGTGAATCTCAGTGTGCTGACATGAAAGTAGTGGCCTGAAGCCATTGTGAGGAACTGTCTTATTATTTGCTTCTACATTGAATTTCATGCATTCTTCTCAAAGTATTTGAATTGCTTTGAGTTTCTGTTTTGTGACTCTCCTTGTTGTGCCCCTGGATCTTCCTTCCCATGCTCGTCAAGCTCCTCATGGTTGTGCTGACTTTTATTGAAATTTTTTGCAAGAAGTAGCTTGTTGCTGAATTTGGTGTGGCTCGGTGATATCAACCAATCTTCCCATTGTGAAAAGCACCTAGGTTTTGCTATCTTGGATTCTTCTCTCCCTGTTTTCCATGTTACTCTATTGTGTTGTTTGGAAATAAACAAGATATTTGATTGTTGGAGAACTTTTGAAACACTTTTGAATTAGTCAGACATCTGGGGAAACATCAGGTTCCCTTGCCAGGTTTGGCAGTCTTGAAAGCATACCATATGATGTAATTGATGAGATGAAGATTCAAGAGATTCAAGTATTGGAATGAAGATAAAAGAAAATTTGATAGTATAAGATTATGGATTTTGTCAGTTGATGTCAGGTCAGACCAATTCATCTCAAGTATCAATATATCAGGGTTATATCTTTTATATGTTGGAAACTACGCCCAGTTTCTCAATCTCTTGCATGTTTTTCATGCCTTTTCCACTGGTAATGTAACCCTTATAGTGCCTGAATCAATTATATCAACATTACAAATTTCGTTTAAAAGTGCCAGAGTCTGGGTATAAAAGCTAGATATAAAAGTATTATCATCATCATCATCATCATTTTGCCAGAGTGCTTGTGTTCATCCTTTCACTCAAACCCTTCTAGTGCCAGCTTTTTTACTTGTATTTTTAATTGAAATTAATAGCATCCATCTAATTGACTCTGGCTCTAAGAGGGTTAAAGAAAATGTTCTCAGCAATGTGTTGCAGAATTTTGCATATTTTGCTGGACCCAAGAGCACACACAGTTTATTTCCAAGTTTTCCTTTAGAAGTATATGTTAGAAAATTCCAAAATACATCTCAATTACAGTTGTCCAGGGAAGGGTGGGATTTCAATCTCATAATGAGCATCCATGCAAGGAATCTGGGAGAAATGGAATCATCTTTGTATACCTAATTTTAGCACATCAATGAAAGCACCTGGAAATTTGGGTTGGCATGCATTCTTTGCTATGTTGGCTCTCAGGTCCCAGATGTTTGATTATTTTTTTCTTTGAAGATGGAAGTTCCAAGATTGTCAAATTAGTTGACTGCAATGCCATGCATCATAACACTCTCACTCATTTTGGTGCTTTAATGTACATATCCCAGTATGCACAAAAACACCATTGCACCTGATTTGCAGAAGTATTGATAACTGTGCATGTATCATTGAGCCAATTTCTGTGCTCTTTAGGAGTGACTATCTTGAATTTGACAAATACTTGGCCTAGAGTTTTCTCATTTTCTCCTTGGCTGATGCAAGAGATATCAGAAAGTTTATTGACAGCCATGCCATATGAGGGGATGTAGGAATGGCTCAAGTTTTATGCTCCTGGGCTTCTCAATAAAGGCAATTTTTCCACAGTAACAATGCCTAAAATTTTTGTCTCTTTTTTTTATTCAGATGGCTTCATAAGATTTGAAGAAGAGGATTCAGCAATGATGGTTGATATAGCAAAAAGACCATATTGTCTCCTTTGGGTGGGATGATATGAAAACTTGACACTTTTCAAAACTGATGAAAATGAGTGGTGTTTGCTACATCAACTTTTGTGATGTGGCTTAAACCTCTTTTTTCTGATCCTATGAAGTATTTCCAATATCAATGAAGCAACAGTTTCAAGTATTTATTATTGTAGCAAAATGTTTCCTCTATTTAACACTTGGGGATTGGGCCAGCTTCATCATACCAATATGCCACACATGGCAAAGGTGATTTAAAAATTATACCTTTTCTTTTTTTTTTGGCTCCAGAGGAGACTTTGCAGGCTTAAAAAAATCCAAGATGGTCGCTCCTCACTCCTGTCTCACTCTCTATGCACAGCTTTTTATGCACTTGTTTCTGAACTTGCCAAGAAGTACAGGCTCTTATGACAATTTCCTGCCTGATGTGATTTTTGTTAGAGCTCTTTTTCTAAATGAGGGTTCTTTTTTATTATGAAATAGGGTGATTCATAAATAATATATTATCACCAGTATCATTTTCAAAAATATCAAAAGTACTATAAAAATGTGATATTGAGGTGTTCATTTGGTCAGATATTCACAACAGATTATTCATTGAGAAAGTGAAATGTAAATGGCAGTATTACTGCATGGAATAACAGCCAATTGTAGGTACAATATGATCTATGATTATATCAGTAGTACTGATGGATATGCATTCTGTGAAGCTTTTACTTAAGAATGTCATTCTCTCTTATTGTTAGCACTTGAGTTTTTGGGGAGTGTTGGAGAGGACTGTGCATGTATGACGTGAGATAGGCTATACAAGATTTGTGACCATTTGTGGAGATGTCATTGAAATGGGGGAAAGGAAAAAGAGCAGAGAAGGAGGAAGTGGAGGAAGAGCTTCTGGTGTTTGGATATGCTTGCAAGCTGTTCCGGGATGATGAGAAGGCTTTGCATATTGACCAGGGGAAGCACCTCATCCCTTGGATGGGAGATGAAACACTCAAGATTGACCGTTATGATGTTAGAGCTCCTCTTTGGGATCTCAAGAGCTGGGAGGCCCCCCCTGGTGGCTATGATCGATTCCAGTGCCTCACCCTTGAAGAAAGAAAGGTGGAGGAAATGTGTGATGAAGAACGTTACCTTGCCCTCAACCATGACATTGATGAGGAAACTTTCTTCCAAGGTAGGAGAAACTTAGTTATTACATCACAGTTCTTAACTCATGAAAACATCTTCCACCCTTGGAATGTGTTGGGTTCAGATGGCTTTTGATGGGAGGTGTTATGGTGAGTATGCTTTGGCAGGAAGCTGTGGGAGGAAAGCAAAAGTGTCAGCACATTTTTATTACATTTGTGGGAAATGCAGACATCATTGTTGGAGGCCAATCATGTGCTTTCTGCTGAGAATAAGAAAAAGAGGAGTGTACTCCTGAATCATCGTTTATTTACTGCCTTTTTTGTGCTTTTTCTGTTTCTTTGAGTTTGATCTCCCTGAAGTAAAAATAAAAGTGGTCCCCTGTAAGAGTAACAAAGTTAGGAATAAGGACATCCAAGCTCTCCTCCCTCCATCCTGGTTGCCATCCACTGGGTAACCAGCCACAAGATGCAGTTCCTTACCTTAAACCTGCCATAAATTGTTTTTCCTTCAAAGTTGACTTCATAGATATATGAAGGCCAGCCAAATTTGCCAAACTTTTGTGCTGATAAAAAGTTGTGAAAGAATGCTGAAAAGCATATGGTGAGAGAAAAGTGATCTTGATGCCCCAAAATTATTCTTTGAATAAATAATAAGTTACCTTCCATAGGGCTGTATCTGATATTTATAGTAACTGAACCAGCATTCAAATCCTGTAGTATGATCTGTAGCAAAATGCTGTAACTGTCGTTCTCCATTCTTCATACTAGAAAAAATGGGGGACAATTGATGTGAAGAACTGTTAGGAGATTGAGCTGCTCTCCTAATATTTTAAACTCAGCTGGATCAATTGAAGGGAGTGTATGTTTCATAATATCATCAGCATAAATTTCTTGTATTCACCATTGCATCCAAAGATTAGCAGGTCTTTTGTCAACATTACTTCAGGTGGAGAACCCATATTGTGTACCAAGAAAAAAATGTTGTGATGAGCCTTGCCTCCCCCAGTGATGTCAGCATTTTCTTTAGACACAGTTCTCTTGTTGCAATTTCCTATCCACTTATATTGAGCATTCTTCTACCACTCAATTATCTCATATATAGGGTGATTCAAAATAAATACTCCATCATTTTCTATGGGAGAAAGTAAGATTCGTATATTTGAGGAAAAATTATAAGATTCATAAACTCCTGATACTGGACATATACAAGGTGTTGAGAAGATGGTCTGGGTTTTTTTCAGAATAATTCTTTGAACTATGCATTGTCCCATTACAAAGCTTACAGGTGGATCATTACACCTCAAATGCAGTAATGGTCTATGTGCCATCATCTCAAAATTAAAAAAGAAAAGAGGAATTTGACCTGTTTGGGCCTTAAACCGATTTTGACAAAATTCATATTTTTTGATTGGCTTCAAGACCAAATCTTTTGAAAGGGCTCTCAGATAAAACTTATATTATTTGGCAGGGAGGCTCATGTAAGGCTCAAAAGATAAACCTTACAGGTTTTGTTTTCCTGCCTAAAAAGTCGCGTAGCACGAAGATACGAGGCCCTATGGTCAGCAACAGCGCCCTCTATCGGGATACAGTCCCATCTTGTGGATGTAAAAGCACCTCTTACTCTCATGAACCTCTCTGTCAAGTATCAGCTGCATCCAGCTGTCCCTTAAAAAGTTGTAGCCAATCAAATTAGGGTGGTGATATAGTTACTGTGTAGTCAGGAATTTAGCATCTGGGGGTTGGGGGCCATTTTGTACCCCATGATCCAATTAAAACTCACTTTTTTTGGCCTCTGCTTGAATTACTGACATATTTTTTTTTCTGTGGGTTGTTCTCAAAATGATCCAACCGCTTGCCAAGTTTAATTGAATTCTGAGATAGTTGAGCACAGATCATTACCTCACTTGAGGTGGAATGATCCACCTCTAAGCACCTTCAAATCACCTCTAAATGGGCATTGCATGACTTAGGGAGGGGTGCTGAAAAAAAAGCTGACATCTATCTCAACACCTTGTAACTGTCCAATGTCAATCGCTTAGCCAATGTACATTTTTTTTTGCACTTATGAAACTTAGTTTTTCCCATAGAAAATGGTAGAGGTTTTTTTTTTAATCACCCTATATTCCAAGGGTGGAACATGTTTTTAAGGTGTCATTTGATGTTGTGTCTGCGTGAATATGAATAATAGGTTTGTGCATAAGTTCATGAGATCAAGCCAAATATAGAGTTCTATTTAAAAGCTCTGGTACACATCACATGTTCAGATAGGGATCATTGACTTTGATGATTGGATGAGGATTGTTGGATAAGAGAAAATGTGTTTCTCTGATGAGTAATCATGGTTGAACACCCTTATGACTTGGCCTTCTCTACCCAATGTTTGGCGAATAGACTGAGGCTTGGAGTTTGTCCCTCATTAGATTATCCTTTTGTACAAAGGATTAATAATAATGAACACTTTGTTGGATGATTTCAAAGGTCTACTGTGTGACAGAGATTGTCATTAATGCTGTCCTTTGTTTTTTGCCAGAAAGGCAGGGTACAACTGAATCTTGAGTGTGAATAAGTCCTAACTTTTTCACATATTAGATCTTGAGTGCAGATAATCATTGCAAATGCCAATCTTACTGGAAATCATCTCTACCATTGGGTGAAAGGCATATTTGAATCTGATGAAGTGAGCCCAATCACAGAAATGAAGACCCTTTGAACCTGTGCTATTCCAGCTAGTACCTTCTCACCAATTACATTGTCTTTCAGGGCTTTGATAGTGAATATTGCTCTGTTATAAGGTCTCTTCTTATGTTCAAGTTCTTCAGATATTGAATACATTATGATGACACCAACTTTCAATCTCAGAAACGACAATAAACATTTTTCTGTTTAGCAGCATAAGTCTCAATGGCATAAAGTATCGAATAGGTAGAATACGAGTCAGAGGAAAATGTGAAACCATGATATAATGAAAGAAGGAAAGCTTTATAAAAAATCTGAAGGTTGAATATAGAAAACCTTCTAATGTTTCTACATTTTCCTCAATGTCTGGTGTACACGTCCACCCCCTTTCAAGTCCATTCCATTCCTTTCTCAATGGTTCATGTGGGAGATGGGGATATGAGGAGAAACCTACTTGTACAAAACTGAAATTAAAATTTGACTTTGCTGATGCCACAGCAAAATGAGTCTTGAAAGTTTAATTCATCCTCAACTGAGGATTTCTTTCATTGAATTGACAACATTCATGTAGGGATGGAAGTAGAGAGAAAAAGGGTGCATTTGCATCAATTGCATCTTTCTCAACATTCTGATGACTTCTTAACATATATGCATACAGTGGTGATGCAGTACAAATGAAAGAGGGTGGACTTACTGCTACTCTGCCTAAGTGGACATGGGCCATCTACAAAAAAATTTGGGTTTGAATGAGCTATTAATGGTGAAAATCAGTTGAGAAATGTTTGAGGAGTTTTTTGAATCAAGTCTGATATAACAGACATCTGCAAGATGTTACCTATGTAAATACCAGGCATGATTGGTTCAGATGTGCAAATTTCATCAAGTATAAATACAAATGCATGGCATGCAATATGACCTGGCATTGTGTCATATTTCCTAGTGCATGCTTTGACTTGAGTGCAAGTATACAAAAGAATACATATTTTTTGCAGAAGAGGAATTGAAGAGGTTGAAGGCAAGCTTGAATGCAGAAGAGGGGACATACAAGGAGGTTGGTTTCTCTTATGACAATGATGGAAATGGAACAGAGCCCCCAAAACAAGAGGAAGATATGGCATTACCTCAAGAGGAAGAGGCTGAGGATGATGATCAAGAGTTTTCTTCTCCCCCTGGCCTTCATCTTCCCAGTGACCTGATCCTAGTAAGATATCTGAAACCATTCAGATTATAGTAGTTCAAAACTAGCCATGGAGAAACATGGTCCCATTCCCCTGGGAACGACCCATTATGCAAAAAGGTAGCTATTTCTTTATCTATAGTTGAGGTCTGAAGTGGGATCCTATGCTTCACTGCTGATTGCTATCAATTAACCAATATTTGGAGGATAGTACAGAAAAACACATAAACCCCCTTCTCACTGTCATTGGCCTCTGCTTCATATTTTTATTGTCAGCTGCCAAATGTCACCCCAAAACATTCCACTGGAGGGACTCCACTCTTGTCCCTGAAAACAAGTCTCAGATACAGAGAATGACCTTTCCTATGAGAATTCCTTGTAGCGCATTCCTTTCCGCAACAGATTTCATTTAATCTTCTTTCCTTCTTATACTTTTCTGTGCTTTCTTTCATGGCAGCCTCGGATGATGAAGCAGCATCATGTGATTGAGAAGACAGCAGACTTTGTAGCACGTCATGGGTCTCAGATGGAGATCTTGGTGAGGGCAAAGCAAGCATCAAATCCTCATTTTGGATTTCTTGCATTTGATGATCCCCTCAATCCCTACTACCGCCATCTTCTTCATCTCATTCATGATGGACGATACATCCCCTTGCATCGGAGGCCTCCTGACCCAGGTGATATTTCACTTTGATATTCTCAATTTGAAACATCCCTAGGGTATAAAGTTCAATCTTTCAGGATTAGGAAATAGCAGATGGGGATAATGAGAGAATCAGTGATTGGGAAGGGTCCTTTGTAAAGTTTGCTTCCAGGTTACCCATCTGACCCTGAATTAAGCAATAATCTATGGAAGTCAGGAAATCAGACCCAAAGCTGACCATTGGAAACCATACCAAATCAGCATTCGCAGATCTCCTTGGGTTAATTTCATCTGTCCTGGGGGGTGACCTCTTTTGGTCTTGTGCTATGCATCGCAATATCAGCAAAACATTTGTTTAAAATCACTGAATCTTATTAAGACCCTGAAAAACAAATCCAAAAAGTTGCATTGGGATTAGGCAATATTTAATGCCACTTAGAACTGTTGGAGTGTCCCTCATAGCAATATATAATTTTATGCATTTTTATGGATGTTATAACATACCTAACAATTTTTTATCTGTGAATCCGATCTGATACTGAATCTGATTCCAAATCCAATTTTAAATGGAATTTTGAATTTGAATTGGGTTCAAATTTGATTTTGAGGCCATACTTTACTGTAGTAACATGATCCCCACCTGCTCCTTGATTTTATAAATGAGCAGGATACTAAAGTAGAGGATTTCTGATTTTGATTTCAAACCCAATTTTGTATCCTGACCATTACAAATCCAGTCAGTTTGGTTGCAAACATCCACCAATAAAAAGCACTTGTGTGACATGGATGCCATTACTCAACACACTATGGACACAATAACTATAACAATAACAATAAATTAATTTTTTTCCTACTCAGTTTCAGTCACTAGTTGGCACAGCATGAAAATCAATGCTGCGTGCTTGAGAAATTTTGCGTGGCGCTGAAGCAACATGTAAGTATCAAACATGAGGGGCAAGATATCTTGTCCCTCCCAGGGTATGTGTTAAGGTTTCAGTCCAAGCACTTGTCTCTGGCTCCTTTATCACTATCAGAGACCAATTTTGACCCACAAAGACTTGGAATTGACTCATTATTGACAGAATGTCTTTGAATGCTCTGCTCAGCTTTCAGTTGTAGTACCTGAAATGTTCTAGTTTAGAAACCTTCCTCAATGAAGTTGTACTTGCATTTTATCCAGCTGAGAATAACTTAATCATCTCAACGTTTCTTTGTCTCATACATGAATCATAACTGAATGCTGCAATGCAATTGCAGTCATATCCATCAAGATGGATAATTAGATATTTTGGATGGTATGCCATCCCTTTGAAAAATAAAATTTTTTTTCAATCAAATTGACTCATTAAACAGTGAAAGTCAAGCAGGACCACAAGCATGTGAGGGTTTGAGCAACATTACCATAAAATGACTGTAAATTGGATGACAGGCATTCATTCAAATGAGAATCCATGTATCCAAATGGCACCCCATTCACAAATCTGAAATGGAAAGAAAGACCCATGAAAGTTGCTTAAGGAATTTCTCAAAGATGTTATATTTCATTGATTTGTCCTCTTGTTTATTTTCAATCTCTAATCAGGAAGAAAAAATTATTTGAAGTTTACTTGTCTTAGAAGGGGAGGTAGAAAGAATCCTCAGCTCAATTCAGGATATCTACAATCAGGCAGTAATACTTTATATACCAAGAACACACTCTTCAAGAAACAACTCAATCTGAGAAAAGAGACAATAGGAACTAGAAATCTGTATGGTGACTATATTTTGTACTGCATATGGATTGAAATGTGCTTGATTTTCTAATAGAGCCAGAAGAGGATGGAGAAGGACATTACCTCCACCCAAGTCTTTCAGTTGTGAAACCAGAGCATGTAAGAACATTTTGAAGGTGCACAGTCATGAAAAGACAAATTGGACTGATTTTATTGAATTTCTCATCTAAAATGATGTGGTGGCATTAATTTGGGTGCTTAAAAATGGCCAAGTGGAACCAGATAGAGTGCTAACTGCATCATGGTATTAGCACATGTGCTATGTCAGTACCTCCATATCAAAGTGAGACTGCTCCAGAGGAATGCCATCACATCACTTGCATGAGATCACATAAAATAAGTTTAAATTGTAGTTCCATGGCTGTGCTTCTTTAATCCCCTCTCAAATAACTTTATTTCATGGATGAAATAGTGTATTTTGTAATCAGCCTTCTATAACTCAGTTGCTTATATTGGTATCTAGACTCCAAGTACAGGATACCTGCTGCCAGAGATCCCTTATCGTCCTTCAGCAGACAGTGCATATGCAAAACTGGTGAGCCGTCTGAAGGGAATTGCTCCTGTGTCTTCTGGGCAGACAGTGCTTTCTGCTGCCCTGCATCGTCTACCACTCATACAAGCTGAAGAAAACCAGA
The DNA here is from genome assembly GCA_905338385.1 of Darwinula stevensoni. Taxonomy (NCBI): domain Eukaryota; kingdom Metazoa; phylum Arthropoda; class Ostracoda; order Podocopida; family Darwinulidae; genus Darwinula; species Darwinula stevensoni. The sequence goes on from CAJPEV010000161.1 coordinate 141,696, forward strand.
TCCAGATGAAGAGGTTGGTTGTCCTTCCCACATCTGATGATCAAGTCATCATTGACAAGATGGCATCTTATGTGGCCAAGAACGGTCGAAGTTTCGAGTCCATCGTCAAGAACCGCAGTGAGTTTTTGATTGGCTTATTTTGCTAGTTGCCAGCCTCCTTTCATGGGCTTTCTTCCTTGAATTGCATATCCTGGTCTGAGATGGCCTAAGTAGACTATTAGCTGTCGCCATTCATGTATCTTTAGACAATTACAGGTATTGTTGCATGTTTAGTAATTTAATTGCTTTGTTTATGATTTGTAAACTTCACTCACGAATGCACTTTAGCTGGCTTATATCTGGGTCTCCCATGCATTTGTATATGAAGAAACAGTACTCAAGTAAATGTAAAAGCACATACTTCCTCATTTTTCTAATAGGACATTCCTTACAACATTTAAAATTTTCCATGAATTTGCAAGAGTCAGATAAATGTCATACAATGTGCCAAATTTTTTTTTTTTTTTTGCAGAGAAGGATACTAGTCTGTATAAAGTTGAGGAAATTCATTTTTCAGGGTGTGTAGCTTGAATATTCATTTAAACTCTGAGAGAGAGGTATGGTACTGCACTCAAACTCTATGGGGTGGGTCATGGCTATATGAAACCAACACAGTTCTATACCTGACCCCCTATGATTTTTATGAAATTCACTGGGTTTGTTAATCCATTGTGAAACTATTCAGCACCAAATTTCAGCTCACTAGGTCAAATACTTGTAGTGGCAACATGATTTTTTATTTGAATCTTGTCAATAGTGTTGGTTTCTGATCCATTGCTTGTGACTCAAGTACCCATTAGTTTTATCCTAATTTACTTTAAGAGATAAAATTGGTGTCATTTTGCAGCTCTTTTTCTACCCTTTCACCTTTGTGTTTCATGGAGGTACCTTATAAAGCATTTGGCTGAGGGAACTGAAATTTTATGCAGATTAGTTTTCCAATTAACTCTTCATCCCTATCAAATTTTATCAAAATTTGGAGGGTGTTGGGTGAATTGTATATTTTTTGTGGTTTGGTGATGATGTATTTACCCTGTGTTTTCTATCTGATGCAGATGACACTCGCTTTGCCTTCCTGGAGGAGACTCACCCACATCATGCTTACTATGAGCACAAGCTACATGTGTATTCAGGAGGGACACAGGGGACACCATTTCCAGAAGAGCCTAGAGTGGTCAGCAGTAGTGTGAGCCGGGAACTCTCCTCGGCCGAGCCCAGCCCTTCTGCCAGCCCCAAGACACGTAAGTTTCCCCTTTTTTCTACCATTCCTTTTTTCATTGGTGATTTTGATGTTTTGATTATTTCTACTTCCACCAAGTGACAAGTTGAATTGGTATTTTTGATGTGGGGAAGGGTGGGATCATGAGATTGATGGTGGCTACTGATCCGCTTGTGACTCTTGAGTGTCATTCCAGGTTTACTAGAGCGAGGTCCATGAGTAAAGCGATCTCTCAAGGCAGACACGGCATCTCGCTCCGTGTTTTTCTAAGGTTATCCTCACTCCTTCTCCACATTTTTTATCTGACAGACACAGACTCTTCTACATACGGTAGTCCTGGATCCTTCTTTCTCTTACTGAGACTGCCTCCTTGAATGATTGAGAAGTTGGGAGAGCGCTAAGGAGGATGAAAGAGAGTTGCATCTACAGCAAGTACAGACTTGTTAACACATTCCCAATGAATTGTTCCATATGTATTTTAGATATGTAAACTAGGTGCACATCTGACTGGGGCTATGTTCCAAAGTTATTAGGTGAAATGGCTGTAAAATGAATGAAAGAAAGGAAATACTGTTTTTCTGTATGAGCTGCATAATGAAATTTTATTTTGAATTCAAGGTATTGATTGCAAAATATGACATAAAATTGATCTATTGATTGTTGGCATTTATATGTGGATTCTGTGCCTTCACATACAATAATCTAGCATACTAGTAAATGCAAAGTGTTTTCTCCTCCCATTAGAATTTCACAAAGTCTTACTCATTCCAGGAGTGCAGTATTGCGTTCATTTTTAATGTTTTATGTTTGTGAAGGCTATGTGTCATCTGATGTCCTGACTCCCTGCCTGACCTTTTCCGTCATGGCACGCAGTTGGAAGGGCTCAAGTGAGAAGAGACATTAACATGTGTTTCTCTTTTCATGGGATTTGTTGCAGCAGCAGGGACAGTGAGCTTTCGTGTGAGGAGCCGAGACTCTGATCCAGGCCGTTGTCCACCACCCCGCCCACACCCACTCTTGGACCAGGGATCTTCATCCAGTGGGGATGAGGATGACTCATCCTCTCGTCCATCTAGTGAAGTCCCTTCTCCCATGCCCAAGGATGATTCTGATACAAAAGATGGTAAGTGAAGTTTTCCAGTCTTTTTCAGCCACAGTTGATGTTCAGTCAACTATGTCCCTTCTGGACTATGAACTATGTCTCTAACAATGTCCCTTCTGGACATATGCATGGTGTTCCAAAAGTAATATACAGGGTGTCTGAAAAGTCACTCCATTTTTAAATTGTTATTGCTCCTAAACTAATGGAGATATTAAAACATTTCTTTAACTGAATTGAGGCTTATTTATTACCGTTTACTTTATTATGAAATAAAAAGCTTTATTACAAAGTTAAAATTCAACATAGGCTCCAGCATTGTCTATGCACTTCTGTAACCTTACCAGTACATTTTCAACAGATTTTCTCAAGAAGTAAACCTGGTACATTACCAAGAACATCACAAATTTTGTTTTCAAGTTCATCAATGGTCCTTGGTTTGATTTGTAAACTTCTTCTTTGGCCCAGCCCCACAGAAAGAAGTCGCATGACATTAAATCTCGACTTCAAGCAGACCATTCCATTGACCCTCAATGACCTATTTAATTAAGTTGCTTGTTCTTCTATGCTTAATTTTTCAGCCATTATTCACCTTTAATAGAAATGGTAATGATTAAGCTAAAAAACAGTGAAAGAATGGTTGCCATATCTCCTTTAGTTTAGGAGCAATAACAATTTAAAAATAGGGAGTGACTTTTCTGACAAAAAACCACCTTGTATGTTAAAGTAGTTCCTCAATGTGCAGTGCAGGATTAAAATTAGTTCCCTATGACTTCATTTTCACACCAAGTATCCAAGGTTTTTTACTTGTCAATGCTCATTTTTTGTTTCATTAAATTTCCTTGTTTTTCCATGAGCACTGACATAAAGTATTGTACTTGCTGTGGAATGGCATTATTTGTGTTATTTTGAACAAATGTTCCAGAATCTGCCTACATGTGGTTTGTCCTAAAGTTGAGTATTATTTTCATTTCCCCATTCTGCTGCAGTTAAAAATGGGTGCAGTCTATTCATTTTGTATTCATAGTGCTGATTCAATCTCTTTTCACCCACTGAGTCCTTTTCTCCTATAGCAGATTTTATTCATCCTGCTTCCCATCCTCATCCATTGTGCTTCTTTTTTTTCTGATGCCCTGAATAGTTTCATTCTAGACACTGGGGTGAAGTTGATTCAGCTACTTGCAACCAAACTGTGGTCACCCTGATTGCATTGACTGATATGGCATTACATGGACAGTGGAAATGACATGGTAGCTTCTAGTGAATTTACTGCCATTACTTTTAACCCTTTCAGACCTGAATTAAGACCGCTATCGGAATAATATTATTTTTTTGCATTTTTTAGCTCTTTCGTGATTGTAATTGAAATTTTCATGCTTTATATGTAGTTTTTATATTTTGTATAGATGTACCATATCATACATTATATATTATACGTTTACTTAAATAACTGAAGATTACAAAACTAATGGGTGAAAGAAGGCCTCTGATGGAACTGAGCCATGCATGATTGTGCCCATTGTAGCATAATATGGAGTGCAAAGTCACGAGAATCCTAAGAAATTGCCATAGACACAATGTAAATGCAATGTCCTTTGGAATGGACACCAGGTCTGAAAGGGTTAATTGGGTGGTGTGGAATCCTACCATCTTGAATGTTGAAAACTTGTTTTACTGGACCACTGAGCTTTCCTTCAAATCAAGAATGATGTCTCAGTATAGGCTGATGAATTTATCTAGGTCTTTGTTGAGAGTTCAAGGTGCAACAAGTCCTATGATAGAGTTTTGCTTTAATGGCTAATACTATACTGGTATGTTTCCCCTTCATATGTAATAATGAAGGTGAGGAAGAGGAGCGGGCACGTGTGCGAGAACGTCTCCTTGTGGCTGCCCAGGAAAAGTGCCAGCGCTCTCGTCAGCTTCAGCTGGAGCGCAAGAGAAAGGCAGCAGCTTTCCTCACCAGAATTCAACAGGAACAGAAGCAACAGCATCTGGGGTCATCACAGGCATCACCTCAGAGGAAGGCAGGTCCATTGGTGTCCCAACCTGCAGATGATGTGGAAGAGATTCAGGAAGGTCTGTATGTCTTCATTGTTGATGGTATTGGATTAACAAATAAATTCAGCTCCTTTTATTTCTAAAAAAAAAAACATAAACCTCTTCTCACCCATTACAAATTATGCAAATTTTGTTCAATATTGGCTCTAGTTTCAGATATGGTTGCATACCAAAATTTTTTTTTACCTATCATTAAAGTTTCACTGAAAGAGTTTTTAACCCTTTCAGTGTGAGTTCTTTCTAACTTGAGTGGGCCTGCATGAGGGAGTTTTTTCAGCATGTTGTAAAAAAATTTGCAACAATATTCAGGTTCTGTGTTTCAGCATGAAATATCACAAATTTGTAGTAAAAAGATGGGTATATATCTTGGTAACATCCTCACACTAAGTAAAATCTCAAATCAAATCATTCATTAAAATCTGCTGAGCTGCCTGGGTCAGAACATATGTACTTGTCCATACTGCTCAAATGTAACTTATTTTGTTCAAGCTTCATGAGGGTCTCTGTTGTCCCATAGAGTTTTATGTACTTGTCTAAGTTTGCACAATATTCTTATTCTAAGACACTATCTTGCCATATAATGCTTACCATATTGAGACACTCTTGGGTCTCCCCAATAGCTTTTAATTATGTGCTGCAACACAAACAAGTCTTACTAATTCCATCCCTCACCATGCTACAAGATAGCATTAGTATGTATATTGTATTTCTTTATAATAGTATTTGTACCTTTGTGCCAATAATAGTCATATCATTACTTCTCTTTGGTTTATTGGGATGTAAAAGTAATCAGACTTTAATGAGTTAATTATTTACTCTTCTTTGAGTAGCTGCTTCACTCCTGCTTTGAGGTTCTTGATCCATCCTTGTGCAAAGAATTTCCCAAGTTTAGCAATACAAGTAGCTGAATTCAAAGTGTTCCTGTACTTTGGATGAAAGGCACTGTGTTGTTCTTTGTTTGTAAAGACAGTCAGATGTCAACCTTTATCTTACCTATGTCCAATATGTGTATTTCAGGTTGCAACCATTGTGACAATTTTTAATGGTGCTCATTGTGGTAACCACACTGTTTGACTCGATTGCCTTTTGGATATGCCTGATTGGAATTACAGAAACTAAAAGTTGTGAACATTTGTATTTTGTAGGAGGTTCAGAGGAGGGGATGTCAGAAAGAGAAGGAAAGAGAATGAGTGGATTAGGGAGAGAGACTCCTTCCCCAGATATTCCACCTCTCCAGCTCTCCTCTCCTGTTCCCTTGTCCAAGTCACAATGTCCCTCTTCTTCACCTGCTTCTCCCAGTTCATTCATGTGAGTTTCACATGTTTGTTTTAAAAAAAAAGAAAAAAAAAAGCTTTTTCCTCCTCTCAGGCATAGCACATATAATCTCTGAGAAAGCATTAGAGCTTGGAATAAATATAGCCATAAGCATAACCTCAGAAACATGTGCTGTCTCCAAAAGCTACTCTGGCATGCATGGCTGCAAGTTTGCTATTACTAGGCCTCTTTATTCTCATTATTGCCTCTTTGGCAATGAACCAATGCTAAGAACCAAGAGGAAGCCAAGGGTGTCTCCTGAAGGACCCCCCTAGTGACCAGGGAACTCAATTTTATATCCAAAATGGAAGCTCTGGAAGTCCACAGTTGTGTCCTTATACATACTGTGAAGATTGCCATCATTCTACTCAACTCCTATAAATTCCTTGAAATCAAGCCAAAATGCTATGCTAACAGGCTGAGGGATCACTGCTGAGATTATTCAAGTGCCCTTTTTATCAGGCTTGATCCAACTCAATTTTTAGGTGCTGCAGCACCTATCTATACTAAGGCCAGACATCCATCTGGAGCCATCCTTCTCCCCCCCCCCCCCCCCAAGATTAAAAAAAAAACTAATGTACCTCTTGAGCTCTTGGTTTCATCTATACACATGATGCAAGCTCTCTCCTTGTGCCTTGAGAAAAGAAATAGGAGAATCCTCATGGTGGCAAGCAATTTGTGTGAGGCTTCAGATAATATCTGAATTTGGTGTAAATGATTGGATGTATTCTAATTCAAACTGATATGTATTTCATGCCTATGCTTCCTTTGGATATGAAAGAGATTCTTGCTGGAATCCATGCAAATATGATTATTTTGCACAAAACTCCAACTATTAAAAAATTTTCTTTCCATGTGATGCCATTTCATATTTTTCTTATGTAAGGCCCATATTCTGTAAAGAAATACTACTGTCAAAAAAAAATTGCAGTAAATTTGTATTTTTTAATATTAATTTATATATATTTATGAAATTTCACAAGTATAATGCTGCATACATAAAACTAACCTGATGAAGCAGAAATCCAGAGGGGGAAAAAGGTAGAAATATGCCTCATCATTTGCCACACAAACCTTGTGAGACAAGTGGGAGATACGTTACTTCACCCAACTTTCAACTGCTTTTGTCAAAAGTCATGATGACTGCTACCATATGCAGTGTATCAATATATTTTCTGACATAAGTATTCTTTCTATGTGTTCCTTTTCATATTCTCTGCACCATGAAGCAGATCATAAGTATTTTACACCAGGGGAGGGAGAGAAGGGAAATTCACAGGCTTCACCCTCATCTGGATCCTGCTGCACTGCTCTAAAATTCAACATTGTCAATTCATCTCAGTTTATGAATGTTGGACAAGGATTTGCTTAAAATGGAAATCTTGTAATTATTATTTTTTCTTCATATTTTTACATGTTTAAAGAAGGCAGCAGCATATTTCCTTAGATTGGGAGACACAGAATAGGGTTGGCAAGATTTCATTCCAAAAGTAAGGGACACTCTTTTTACAACCTTGGTGTTAGTAAACATGAGTCTCATTTGATGACTGATGATTGAGTAAAGATGTGCCCAAAGGCATTGTCACATGGGCAATAAAAATAAAGCACATGTGACAATGCCTGACTTTGGGCACATCTTGCTGTTACTTGTAGCCTCTAACAGATTGTTTTTCTTGCAATACAAACTGATTGAATTGAAAGGCTGCAAGGCAGACTTGGCAATCTTGCAGAGAAAAACCATAATCAGGAAGAGTGTGCTTTGTACATGGGCCACTTTTCGAGAAGTCATGATGAGCTGTTTGGTTTATTGCAATGAACAGAAAAACTTATCTGCAGTGATAAAGGAACGTCTGCCTCATTCATGCTCTTATATGCAGATAACCAATCTTCCTTGCAGTCCCTCAACTCAGCATATCAAGGAGTTGTTCAGGAAAAATTATGAGTTCAGATTTGACCAGATTGTATAGGGAAATCAAATAGCACATCAAAGAACAATTTCTCTATGTTATGTGTTTGTTTTTTTAATTTAGCATTCATACTTTTTTTTTGAGAAAACAGGGTAATACCATGTAAGTTTTGACACCATGAGATGAATTGTTATAAAAGGAAGCATTCATGAGCTCACACTAAGAAACAGCTCCTCCTAGCAGTGAAGAACTGCTTCTGTGGGAAAGCTCATGAATGCTTGGTTATGTAATGATGTATGTTATAGTGTCCAAACTTAGGTACTATCCAAACTTAGATGGTTTTACCCTACCATTAACAGTGTCAGGCAGCAATAGCTTTAATGCAGTGAATAAATTATACCAACTCATTCCTGTGGATTTTCTTCACATGCAATGTCATTGCAGCCTTAAGAAATTTCTTCCCAAAATGGTAAACAGACATGAAAGAATCAATTGAAAAGTTTCCCCAGATAATTGATACAGTTCTGAGACAGGAAAGAACATAACAGTGTGACATAGGAATGTTTAAGCAATAGTAAATGTTTATTACCACCATGTTAATGCACAAAACTAATACTGGTTATCTTTTTCTCGTTCTTGCTCTCTTTTCGTGCTCTTGCTACTTTCTATCTATCCTGTGACATGTAAGTGTGCCATTGAGGTATGCCAAAGAAGGCTAACATACTCTTCATGTTCTTTCCTGTTTTACCTCAGTGGTTCATATACCTGCTATTAGCCTGATGTGAAATTATTTGAAATGGCAACACCCACTCTTTTCATAAATGCAGAAAGAGCTTTCTGGGAATTTCAGGGTTGTGAAGCAAGAGAGAAAGGAGTTACAGAAAGAAGTTGGAGGGGAGATAGGAGAAGGGGAGATGATGGACATTCAGCTGTCAGAGGTAGACCGCAGTAGCCTCAACCATGAAGAAAAGGAGGAGGAGAAGCCAAAGGAAAGGGAAAAGAAAGAAAGGGGGGGAAAGAGAAGAAGGGAGAAGACAGAAGAGATCAAGACAGAGGATGAAGAAGGAAAAAGTGGAAGAAAGGATTTTCAGCAATTCAATTTTCCAACCCCAGAGGATTTAGAGGAGGTATGACCCTCTCCCCATTCATTACGTATCTTCTGAAGGTGATATCCAAAAAGATGTTTCTGAGTGTCTCAAGCTAGCATTACTAAATTTGCCATCAAACTCAAGGTCATCATCTCTTATGTCATGTGTTGTGCTAACCTGGCCCTTTTTTTCTTATTCTCTTCTCGGAGTAATACAACCAAAGCCCTCAATTAGAAAGAAAGTCCCTGCATACTTTCATGGTGGTGCATATGGTTTTCTCATTAGGGTGAGGCAACAGAGAGTAGCTGTGAGTCTCCAGTCCAGTCACAAAGTGCGTCTAAGATGAAAAAAAGGAAGCATAGGACCCAATCCCACTCCCCATCCCATTTGCACTCCCATCGACACTGGAGTACTAAGAAGCGGAAAAAGAAGCACAAGCACCGCCGAGAGAGTGATGACAGGAAAAAGGCCTCAAGCAGCAAACGACAGAGACGATCCAGGGAGGAGAGAGGAGGAGACAGAGACAGATCTCGATCTCATCAGCATCGTCACCATCATCATCACCGGCATAAAGACAGGAAATGGCAGGAAAGCGAGAAGAAACGCAAGCCTCAGCCACTTCTTGACCTTTCACCCTATCGGTGAGGATATGGGTCATATTCCATGGTGTTGACCTGGATGGCCTTGGTTCCCTGGGTTGGGGGGACAGTGGGTGATACCTTTGTGGATAAGAGATAGCTTTGTATGTTATTGGCAAATAACATGTGCAAGGAACCTTTATGGTCACATGAAAAATAATACCACAGAAGGAAAAAAATTTAACAATAGAGTAAGATTATGATTTATCCATAAAACCTAGTGGTAACCGAAGGAATAAGATATACTCTGATGGTAGTGAGAGGGAGAAGACTGTGGAGCTGATGTCATCATCTTCATTGAGTGACCAAGAAAGTCTGACAGCTGCAAATCAAAGGCTCAAGAGCCCAGGTCAGGGTCACAAGGAACCCACTCCACCAGCCCAAGCCCACTCCACTCTTGCTCGCCTCAAACAGGTCCATTTCCTTTGTGTGTTCCCCCTATCTACTACTTTTTTATTTCTAGATGTTTAAAGAAAGTCAGTTATACAGCCTTTCTTTGGTCATTGGTCTTGAGCATTGGGCGTTAATCTTATGACCAATCAAAAGTGACACCAAGATCAATAAAGACCTTATTGGTCTTGATGCCACCTTTCAGAAGTGGATACACTCCTTGCAAGTGCATGCAGACAAAGGGGTGAACTTATGTCAAAAGTTGACTCAAAGGACAAAACTCTGTTCCAGGCAGTTTTCCTTCAATAAATTAACACTGTAAACTTATTGAATGCACCTCATGCCTTCTGCTGAGGAGTTGGCCTAAGATTCAATATCTTCCTGGAAGCCAAAAACATAATCATGAGTTTTAGAGGGGGTAGTTGCATTATAATCAAAGAATGATGCTCAAGAATGTGAAGAAAAATTACTATGGGGCAGTTGGTCATAAGTAGGAAGCAGATTTTTATGCATTTATAAGTTCAAAAATATGCACATGCATATGCTCTTAAAAATGCCAAAATATGCAAAAACATGTTTTTTTTTTATGCAGTGTTAATTTTTTGGAAGAAGTAACTACTATGAACATTTCATGCCTCTACTGGGTATAGTAGATCTATTGCTGTCACAACCAGCAGCAAAGCAGGAATTTGTCAATGGAGGGCTAAGGGAAACAAACGGGGGGGCCAGAATTTCCTAACTTCTCAGGAGTAGCAGATGGATTTAGGGCAGAGTTAGGGGGCTTCGCCACCCCAAACCCCTTTCATCGCTATGCTACTGGTCATAGCACATAACCGCTCAAAAATTTTCATTGGTAGCTCATAAAAAAACACATTCCTGGAAAACCCTTATTTTTCCCCCAAAAAAGGGCAAAATATCTAAATATGCACATGCTGAAAAAAATCTAAAAATATGCATTTTATGCATTTTTAAAATGGCAGAAATCACCTCCTCTACCAATAAGGCATGATTCTATCTGGATTGCATGTTCCTAGGAGGCTGCAGAAAAAAAGATGCATTTGCATAAAAATCCACTCCCTAGTCATAAGAATATCTTCCAAGTACAGTCAATCCTTGATATACTGCCACCCTCACTTATCGCCAACTCTTTCCTGAGAACAAATCTACCTCACAAGCTGATAATAAGCAATCCCCTGTTATAACCCCACTCTTGCAAGCCACCATCCACCAACACCTTTATTCTTACAAAGGTACTTTTTTCTAAGTAAATCCACCTTAATTTGTACCAAGTAGCATACTTTGTCACAAGACTTATCCAGTATATACATGACTAAATATTTGTTGCCAGCTGTCCACCCAATAAAAGTTTAACAGTTCAACTGTGAGAGGTAACTCATACCTGTGGAATGGATAATGCATAGGAAAAGTATGAAGCACTGGAGGGGACTAAGGGTGACAATATAAGCTTCACATTTGTTAAGTCAATTTCTTCAGAGATTTAGGTATCATAGCCAATACCATATACCACCACCCAAAGTCAGAGTTGATAAAACTAAGAGTGGTGATATGTCAAGAATCGATTGTATTTTTTTTAGGCTTAATCAATTTTCTCCATATCATTAAAAGTGCCTGGAAAAGCACTAAGAAAAATTAGGTTGTCAATGAATTGAAGTTATGTGGCAAAAATAATTTAAGGTCACTGCAAAGGTTTCACATGATTCAAAAGTTTTAGATGCTACATCTCAATTTTGGTTTGCCTGAAGACCATTAACCCATTGGTTTACAAAGCCAGTGATTCACTCACCAGAGTATTGAAGCCCATTCTTACTAAATTGGCAATCTGCCTTGTTTCTTTAAAAAGTTCATGCATTTCTCAAATATTCGCATATGTAGCAAACCCTTGCCATTCACAGATTCTTCATTTGCAGTTTTGGCTATTTGTGGGTAGCAGCACTACATATTCTTGGCTACCACAGTACACTGCAAAAGATGGTTATTTTTGTGTGTCGGAAACCTATCCCCCCTTTTCCCATAAGCCCTTAGTATCAGCATTCGTGGTTTCCCTGCTCGGGGGTGTCTCACAAATGTATCCCCCGTGAATGGTGAGGGCCTGCTGCAATCTTAAAGCTGAAGTTATGAAGTTAACAGAAACTGAAAATGTGACTACTGGAACAAACTCAAGATAAACAAACTGTGCTCTTCAACTTCCCCTTAGCAAAGCATGGGAATAAGCTGAAATGAGCAGGTCATTAACTGAGGAATGATTTCAAATGAGGCCAGTTTCAGTTTATCATAAAATCCCTAATAGGAATGGAGATTACCAGTGTTTTAAGTTTAACTCCAGTTTAGTTTCAGTTTATCTCCCATTAACAAGTAATCATTACACTTATCTGAAACAAAACTTAAATTAAATTGATACTGAAACTATAACTGATAGACATGAAATCACTGTGAGAACCTTGAATCCTTCATAATTAATAATAAATTAATGTAAGTTTGATTATTCTACTCCTTTTGTTGTTTTAGCCATCTCATATCAGTAACACTAAAGCCCGCCGCACACAAGGTGATTTTTGTTGTGCGACCGTCACTCCACACAATATTACTCAGTGTGTGGGGAAGCTGCAATGGTCGTACAACCATTGCATGACTGTCGCAGGATATTGCTCCCTGCTCATTTTTCCTGCGATAAATATTGCCATCACTTGACTATTGCCCTCCATGTGCGGGGATCCTGCAATGTTGCTGTGATGTAGGCAGGCCCTAATTCTAGCTTTGACCAATCACATTGCTTGCAGATTCCCCATGTGTACCCCCCAGGGGCACATGACTGTCGCAGATGAGCCCCCAGGGCTCATCTGTGACAGTTGAGCAACAAAAATTGCCTCATGTGTGGGGTCTCACCTGCGATGGTCACACGACAAAAATTGCTTCGTGTGCAGTGGGTTTAACAGAACTGGACTTTTTCTGATTGAATCAGGCTTGTAACCACCATAGTGGTAGCAATCAATGCTGCATCTCAAAGTAGCCAATTTCCCATGAATAAAACTGCAGGTATGACATGGACCACATTCCACCACAGTTCAAAGTTTTTTCTTCTTTTTTTCTTAATTGCCCATGTTATGATATTCAAAAAGCCTTTGACTGCTTATTTGAAGATATTTGAAATGATTTTATTTGTTTTTATTCATAGGATCTGAGGGCAAAGGTCCAGGCAATGCTGGAACCAACTACCATGACCTGATCCTTTCCATCACTGTCCTGCCTTTCTCAATCCATTGTGATGGCTTTTTTTCCTGTTGTAATGAAGCTGTATGATAGAGGATTTAGTACAGATTCACTGATACATTTGTTGGAACTGAAGAGGTTTGTTGACAGTTTTGTGTGGGGTTGACCTTATCTGAAGAGTCAAATCAGAGTAGTTGAGGTTTTTTTTTCCTCTTATGTCCACAATTTTTGGAAGTAGCCAGTCAACCCATAAACAATTCCTTCTCCAACTCATGTACAATGGGCTGCATCATGAAAACCTGGTCAAAAATTGATAATTTAAACAAGGCAATATATAGGGTGTTTGTATTTAAATGCAACGTAGGGGAACATTTTGCCCTCTAATTATGGAGTTCCATGCATGCCTCATGGCTCATCAGGTAGCAATATCTGTGAAGATAAACCAATCACTGGTGTTTCCTTGCAGGTATGCCACCCAGTGGGTCTTGTAACATTAGCCGAATTCCACATAAAGGCAGCAAAATATTTCCTATGTTGCATTTAAATACAAACACCCTGTATCCACACCCTTTTGAAATACTCATCCTTCTTTCACTGATCTCCAAGAAATGTTGGGCAAATTTCAAGGGAGTACACAGTAGCCTCTGTCAAACTTTGTAGAACACAAGTAGAAATGGTTCGAATTCAACACCTTAGATCCCTTATACTCTTCATAGCAGCACACAAGTTATTCTTTGAAGTCCCCCTGTCATTTTTTAGATATCCATACAGAATCAAATGAGGTGTTGCCTCAGGCATACTCTGGTGGAGTCCCAAAGCCTATGTACCCAGTGTGGCACATTGATAGCCTGCCCATTCCCAGCTGAAGCATTAGAGCTTGAAAAAGAAGATACATCGTGAGAATTCCAAATCAAATAATCTACTTCCTATCATTTATATGCCACTGTCTGTGTCTTTGACAGCTTCAAGATGAGCTGTATAAGATGGCAAGACACTTAAGTTTTGTGTCTTCTTCCATGTTCTTCCATACTGGTGATGCTATGTTTCCCAAGAGAGTTGATGTTGCTTGTCCTCAGTGTGCATGAGAGCTTCAACTCATTCTTTCTAATTAGCCCCAATGTTCTCAGTTACATTCAGGCCAGGGAAACTTCCAGTCCATTTTGTATTTCCAATGTAATAGTTTGAACTTTTTCACAGCACATGAATTGGAAATGAATTCAACTCTATTACCAGGTTCTCAAAATATATGTGATCAATGAATCTAATTTCTTTACTATCACTTGATGTCGTAAATGACAAAATGGGAATGATTTAAATCAAAATCAGTTGAGGATTCCAAAAATATATTTTTTTTCCTAGCTCTTACAGTTTATTCGTATTCTATTCGTATGTGACATTCTGTGTGACTTGGTGATGGTAATCTCCTGACTATACCATGAGACACTTCTGCACAGAATGGCAAGAGGAGATACTGTATTTATAATACAGTAACGCTTTTGCCAATTTGGACCATAGTGTCAGGTTTCCTCCCCTTTTATTGTGTAGTGTAGATCTGACAATCTCTTGAAGACCTGAATCTAAGAACAAAAAAATATCTCCAGCAGCATAGCATTTTGGGGGGGGGGGGGAAGGGGGATGTGCTTCCCCACTTTCTAAAAAAGAAGAGAATGACTTGAAATGCATGAGAACAGTGTCCCAGAGTCCCCTTCCCTCCACTGGTTCCAATAGACTTTGCTTCTGCATTAGATTCCAGACTTTCCAATCTGATTGGTCTTCCTCATCTGTCTAACCTCTGCCTGGGTCACCTCTACCATTGCTGCTTGTCTGCTTCTATTATCCAATAAAAAATGTTTTACATTCCACAATGGAATCTTGGGACCTGATCATCACATACAGTAATCTTTGTATCGAATGTTCCATGTGCTGCTGAGTAAATGAGCTGAAAAGTGACTCTGCCCTTCAACTTCAATCTCAACAATAGAACATCAATTTGTGAGGTGGTTGAGAATCCCAAGAAACCATGTTTGAACACTTACTAAGAAAAATCACACACTTGTCATAGATGCATCTCCCTGAAGCCGGTTAGCCTGGCTAGGCACTAGTATGGATTATTCTGTGATTTTATCATTGAGCATTCAATGCCTTGTCAGCAGCAATAATATCGACATGAAAATCAACATGACCTTATTTCCTAATCCTATAAAATAGATTCACAGAAAAAGTAGTTTCCTGCTGGAAAGCTATGTTCTTTCACAGTCTTCTTTACATCAGTCAAATTTTCTTGGGGATTTCAACATCATCTTTCCAAATGTAGTAGAGATAGCTGAATAATGCAAGTTGCATTATTCAGCATATTCATAAATTTCCTTTTCATTCATTGCAAGTGTATTGGTGTTCCTTAAAGGAACAGATCCAGGTGGTTTTCTGGTTGATCAAATAGGAACCATCCATGCACAGTTGCTATCATTTATGTGAGATTACATGGTAATGTACTGGATGTAGCTGAAAATGATCAATTTACTGAATCTCATCCAAATGATATAATCCTGTTACCTGTTGGAGTCATGGACCCAAGTGAATTTATAGACACCATGCACTCATTGACTGAATTATCACTGGAAGTCATCATTTATTTCCTCTCTTTCAAGTTGGAAGGACGGTTATCATAAAACGATACCCTGGGCAAGAAAGGACAAAAGACTGAACGAAAGAAAAGATGAACAAGAAAGACAGGGATCAGAAGGTTCGGCCTAGGAAGATGTGCCTTGTGTCCACCTCCAAATTTGGGACTTCCAGGAACCCCAACTTATTGTAGAAGCTCAAGAAGTACTGCTCAGTGGAGCGGACCATCGTAAAGGCACCGAACGACCCAAATGTACGCAGTGCCGACAGCACACATGTCATCAGGCGCTTGGGGATGCTGGGATCTGTCACTGACGTGAGCAGACCCACTCTAATCACAGATGCATGGTGTGTCAGTAGTGCTGGTGGGAGTTCTGGCAGATCTGAATGGAGCTGAATCAATGCTTCCTCCAGAGGAGACACCATGTCATCTGGAGACTGCTTTTCTGGTTTGGAATATCGTGAGCGAAGTTCCGGAAACCATACATTTTTCAGATGTGAATGAAACTTGTCTGCTCTGAGCACAGCAACTCCATAACCAACAACAGCATCGGTCTCATCATAGACAACAAAACATGTCTCTGGGGAAAAGGCCAGAAATGCTCCAATCAACTTCTCAGGCATCATGTTGGGCATCTCCTCAAATTCAGGTGGTAGCTCCATGCCATCATTGCATGTCTTTCGACAAACAGCATAAGCAGCAGGTTCATCATGAGACTCATATGGCCGGATGAAGAATAGATGTGGCTCAGGAAAATCTGGTCCACGATACAAGAACAAGTCATTAGGGGAATCAACAGGGATGAGCCGCTGAAGGTCAGCAGTCAATCCCCCTCTGAACACCCACGGTTCCTGATCCCCACTCATGAATGCCTCTTTCCAGCCTTTAGCAAACCAAGTGTGCACACCAGTGACATAACTTGTGTAATTCTCTGGTAGCTTCACATATCCCAGCCACTTGATATAGGTATTGAGGAGGGAAATCACACCCCGAATGTCCCAGATATATGGATACATATCATATAGGAGAGACCGGTTGGGAATGCTGACGAGATGGTGAAGAAAGTTTTCCACATGTCGAACCTTGGCATCAAATTTTGCTGCACGGCGGTACCACTCCTCGGCATCTGTCAAGATCTCGTCTGCACCAGGTTGCTGTGATGTCAGACTTGCATTCATCTTGAGCCAATGGAATTCATTCAGTAGGGCCAGACCTTGAATGCCATGCTCAAATGGAAGGTAGAACAAATCAGCAAGGAGAGTCAGATCTTCAAATACAATATCACACTTGCTCTCATCCTCTACCACCATCTCCTGATCCTCCTTATTTGCTACCATGTCTGCATCCTCCTTTTCTAATATGTCACTTGCCTTGTCTGACTCCATAGGTTCATCACTTCCATCTTCCTTCACTGAATGTGTCAAATTCTTGACAACTACTACTTTGTCATCTGCTGCCAAGGAATTCATCATAGGGACACTTAAAACTGGTTGCAATATAGATGGAGTGGTCACCTCAGTTGTCAGGGTATTTGGTGCTTGATTCACAGAGCCAACTGGTATTGGAGGAGGGAGTGTGATACCTGTCACTGTTGTAAGAGCAGCTGATGCTGGGGGAATGAAGTTTATGTTGACTGGGATGGCATTGACAGCAGGAACAACTGGTACAGTAGTTGTGACCTGGGGCTTGGCAATACTGCCTAACATGGCTCTTGCCTTCTTGAATTCATCTAGCCATTCTTCCAATGCAATTCTAAGGGCCTTACGTGGACAATACACATGACTTGGAACTGAACTTGGTTCTACATCCTGCTCATTCTCAGATTCCAACACAGCATCATTAGATTTCTGCACTCCAGAGTCTCCAAGTTCTTCAGTGCAGTGAGACCACTGGCCCAGAGTATGGATCCCAACAAAGTTGCACTCATATTCACAATTTGGGTTGGTCATGACACCCCGCAGATGCGGAATGAGTCCAGGCGAGCGTCCAGAGTACGGACCGAGAAACACACGCTTCTGATCATAGTCATTGGCATGGAGGTTGTCCCATATGACTGGTGGGCGACGCAAGACCTCCGACAGCTGTTGAATTCCAGATATAGATATAACCTTTGAGATGACCTTGGGACCAGTCCACATGATGTCAATGCTGCGTTCTAGCTTGGACCCAATGGTGGTGAGATACTCTGAGTTGGGAACATCAGGAACAGCCCGTGAACTGCAATACTGGGTTGGGCAGAACATGAAGTGCTTGCACCCTGTATGTTGATGAACCTCATTAGTCACTGATACCTGGGCATGTGCAAAGGACTGAAATACCTCCTTGTCTGCTTCACTCATCTCAGGCAAAATGTCATCAAAGAGAAGGGCAAATGCTTCACATCCAAACTCTGCCACTTGATCCAATTTTCTCTTGAGTGTGGCCACTTCCTTTGCTGATGAATATGTGATATCTAGACCAGGTGAAAGTGCATAATAAAACAATACGCCATTCTCCTTGGCAGCTGCTATCAGAGCGGAAAGATGTTCCCCTTCCTCAACTGTGTACACCTCCCGCCAGTACGCCCGATGCTTGTAATCATCCTTTGGAGCATAGAGATATGCATTCATGCCCCATTTTTTCAGTTTAGTAAAGAGATCCTTCCGTTGCTCAGGAGTCCATGGACGGCCATAAAAACCCTCAACAACCCCACAGATGAAAGTGCTCTCTTGCTTTGGACTACTGCCATTTTCCATTTCTAAGGAGATGGTGGAATCACTCATCTTCAATCTGCACAATATCACTGATTACACCATACTGACAGTTCACTTCACTTGCACAATAACTGATGCTGTATAACCATGAAAGTGCAATCAAGTAAGCAGGAATTATAGGTTCATCTCCCACAGCATACATGTAAAAAAAAAAGAACTCCAATTCCAGAAAAGTATAATCCCTTATGAGTCCCACTATGATGTGCAAGATGGATGCAAAAAAGTTGAATTTATAGTTTGGAGGGTGGCTTTCCACTGAACTTTTCCTTCCACCTGAAAACGATGGTATGAGCTTCTCCAAAATAGGGATTCAGGCGGGCCTTCACACGCTCACCCCAGTCATTCAGCTTGGGACGACCCTCATACACATCATAACCAGCAATACCTACAGGAGATTCAACATCATTAGGAAATCAGGAATCCGATAAAACTTGCAGAATTTTAAAGAAAAACTCACTTGGTTGCTCAAGTTCACAAACAGCCAGGAGGTCAGCCAAAGAAATATCGTTGTCTGTGGAGATGAAATGACGATCCTTTAACCACACTGTTTCCAACTCAGTGAGAACCTTTTCCATGCCTTGCTGGAAACGTTGGATGTCTTCCTCATTTGCAGGTTCTCCAGTGATGGTAGGATTTAACCACTGTTATGAGGAGAATTTTCACAATTATCTATTATACTAATTCATTCCAGAAAAGTTGTTGTATAGTAATCCTCGATCTTGTGCAAGATCATTACATTTAAAAAGAAAAAGAAAATTGTGTCACAGCAAAAATGACAATATTTATCATGTAAACATACATTTTCTTCCATGCAAAATTCCTCTGAACATAGTTATTGATCATTTCAGCAATATTTATCCATAAGACTATGCACTGCATGTCCATGATAAAACATTTCAGAAAATTAATGAGGATAAGAAAAGTTGGAGCAATGAAATTTAGCCCATGAAAATATGGAGATCTGAAGGATGGAAGCATCACAGAACAGGCATATCACCTTAGCCTGAAAGAACATGGCACAATTGAGGCGAGTGTTGGCATGCTGCCATGCCATATACTCATCCACACGAGCTTGGGTGCAGCTATTTCTTGGGTACCAATGCTCTGCCACAGGAAACTCCCGACAAAGGTACCGCAGGATGGCCACACTGTTGGCAACAACCAACCAATCCACTACGTCCTCAACACTGTCTTTAAGGTCACAAATTTCAAACTATAATTTTGGCATTACAAGGTATGAGTGATTGCAGATTACAATATAAATTTAACTAACCTTTCAGCAAGACGAAATCCTAGATGTTGGATTGCAGGGACAGTCTGGAATGGGTTAACTTCTTCCTTGTATTGATCTGTTAAATGTTCACCTATAAATGAGTCAAGCAGCAGGGAAATGGATTAATGATCCAGATGCAAGATGAACTTCCCAAAAGATGAGCATCATCATTAAAAAGAAAGAACAAGATCTCATCCCAATCCTTATCCAGGCTGTTCCTCCCTATCCCAGCAAATATCCCCCAATAAGAGTTATGAGGGTGCAGCCAAGCTCTTTTCTGATTTCTTGTGCATGGAATTTCAATTTCAGTCTTCATAATTCTAAAGCAAATTGCCTCCATATTGAATCAACATGACAAAAATAGAGTACAAAGAGAAAAAAAACTTTTTAAAATGATGATGGAAACGAGAACATGATACTCCCTCTTGATACTGCTGGCCCTAGTTAGCAGACAATCTTAGGCCATATGGAAGAAGCAGGAAGAAGAATGAGTAAGATTTTTGGATGGGGACAGAAGAGGTCATCATAATTAATATCCCAAAGGGGTTCACTGGAGAACAATGAAGAAAGCCTTTGTGCCCAGGTCCACATTGGCAACTGCTGAAGAAAGGCTTCGAGCAAGAAGCTCAAAGCAAATGTGAGAAGCATCAGTCACCTTTCCGAAGGGCCACAGGACAAGGAATGTGTGGGATATTGTTCATTCTCAGGAATATCCACACAGCCCGACTGGGCTGAGAGAGGAGATCAAAATAATATTTCAACATCTTCGACACACCTGATAGGCACACCAGGAAAACAGATCACCTAATGGGCATACTTTCAACTCCTACTATTTATCAAGCTTCCCCTTACAACACAAAGGAAATCAGGTGCTGGTTATGGGGTTCTTTAATTGAGTACCAGTGTGTTCACAGAACCTGTTGATGGTCTTACTTGTTAACTGCTATTATGATTCATAGATTTACCAAAGAGCAAAAGATTTTAACAATTTGTTCATTAATCAGGTGAACTTCTTATGGACCACCCTATAGTTTCTATATATTGATTTACCAGATTTCATGGATGGGCTCCAGCATATGATTATGTACCTGGTTCAAGTATATGATTCTTATGTATGTGTATAAGCAAAATAACCTATTAGATGCATAAACTTTTGTCAAACATAGGCATTTTTGTTAACCAATGAAGTCCAAGTACCATTGTAATAACTGAAAATTTTCCATAGACCAAGATAACTGACACTCAATCTCAGCTCTCAATTAAAATATGGCAGAGCTGTGAGGGTAAAGGAAGAGGAATAGCAAGCAAGATAGAAAATGAACAACCATGGTGATCCCTAAGTAAATATCTAGGTGACACCCACATAGAGAAGCAGCAGTGATTGTTAACTTATTTTGTTTGCTTATCAACTTGAACAACTTGATGAATCTAGATTTCTAGTTTTCAGCACAACTTTTCCACAATTTAGAGCTAAAATGTTATATTTGTTAACTTATTCCAGCATGTTTCATTTTCAGTATCATGAGGTGTATTTGTATTTTCAATGTCATTGAGGCAACAGAAGTGCCAATTGTCAACATAGTACAAGCAGTAATTTTTAATACATGAACAAGATTTGTGAGAATGACACATCATATGTGTTTCATACCATATCTTGTCATGTCTCCCATGTGGCACAATATGCAAGCCCCACCATACATAAAATAGACGTACGAAAGCCATATAAATATTTCATCTGTAGCTCAATGTCATTGACATGCATACCAATCATTAAGATAATATAAGGCCTGCCATATATGATCATATACTCATTTTTTCAATATGAAGATATGATCAGATATAATTCCCCATATGTATCCCATATATTATCAAATATGATGGCCCATCAATGTCAAACATATCATATATGCCTATTTATCATGAAATCATACATGATTTTTCCATATGGGCATGCTCTGGGTTTGTCAGAAGGTTTCATCATTGCCTTCATGCAGGTCTCTCCCTCACAAAATGTCATCTCACCTTTGGTAGTGAATATGACGAGCCATGATTGTATTGCATTAGCCTAGGGCCATTATAGGACGGCATCATACAGCAAAATTATCTAACTTTATTTTTTAAATAAGTTCATTTAAGTAGACCACATGCATGACATCATGCATGCTGATATGAAGACAGTTGGCATGCATGTGCACTGTGTTTCATGCTCTTCCTCTGGCAACATTGACTGTGGCACTTCATTTTCAAAACAAATAAGACAGAAAATGGACAATGCAGTAAAGGAACCAAATTGGTTCCCCTGATCCCTGCTGAAGATCCCATCAAGAATTTTTGTTGTTACAATGTTTATTACAAACTCCTTGTAAACCAATACATCAACTTTTAATATTATCTCCTGTGCAATCAATTCACTCCTTGGTGTTCACATTTTTAGGAGTAATGTGATAGGACAAAAAAATAATGGAAACAAAAAAGCAGTCATAAATAACATGGCTGACATGATGTGCTTCTAAACCAGTTTTGCATGTGTATGAAATCTATTCTGTTAGATTTTATTCCTCACTGGGCTATGGGAAAATCAGAGACATTTTCTCCAAAAGTGAACATTTTCAACAGAATTACCATTTGATTCCAGAGGAGAGGAAATCCTGAATTTGTATTTTTTGTCTTTGGTTATCTCAATTTGATGTCTTTCTATGGCAGGGCTTCCCAACCTTTTTCACGTACAATCCCAAAAATCACAATCATACCATTCAGGACCCCAAGCACTGGCCAAAGTTTGACATGTTCACCCACCGATGCACTAAAATAGCAAAGAAAAACATAACCTGGCATTTTGCTGCTGGTTTGGGATCCCAAATATGATCTTGACAACCCCAAATGGGGTCATGACCCAGGGTTGGGAAGCCCTGCTCTACAGGTTTGTATCTCTTCTATTATGCTTTTTATTCATTTCATATTTGACTATGATTTGACATTTCATGGAATGGCTCCCTACATAATTGACAATGAAGGATGACTGTTATAGGGAGGATTACACTTAGACCATATTCAGTCTAGTTGCCGAGAAAAACAGAGAGTTCGCCACTTCTCCATTGGTGATCTCTCTATTACTGCCACATGATTGAGGACTCTTAATGATAAAAGTATTTCACCAATCAACAGGTTTTAGGTGTTCACAATGCCAATATCATCCTGAAAATGTGCCATGTGGGATCCATCTTAATAGATGGGACAGAAAGGGATCAGTTGTGCATATAGAACCTATGTTGCAATATCATGCTCAACTTGCAACCTTATGGATTAAATTAACAACCTAGGCAATTCATACAAGTATTCTTGTGAGGAACTGCATTTCTGATTTCTGAGAAAGATGTGCAAAGGAATCATGGTATCTGTATACTACCTTCACCCAAGAACGAAATACTGGGATCTTGATGAACCATAACCGATCACAGCTGCTGTCATTTGTGAATACAGCAAAATGTAATTTTGTAGCCATAACTGGATTATTGATAAGAGTTCTGCCCAATTCATTTCAGAGTATCATACCAGGTGTCCATTTCCCTTAGATTTTGATAATTCTATTATCTTTTTTATTTCCCTGTGGTTAATATCCATGATTTGATTGAAATGACACATCACTGTTATACCAGCAAAAACTGTAGCCCCCTAAGACATATAAATTTACATGTAGCCCAGGAGAACTTTACTTGTACCATTTAGTATTCCTCCACATCTAAAGTCCTGCAAGATACTCAGGTGACTTCATTCACATAAAACACAGGCAGTTATCCAATAATGGAGTTCCTGATGTGACACCCTTCAAGTTACTTACATCACCCAGGAGAAGACTATCTCCCGGCAGATCTTTGAGTGGCTAGCCTTCTTCTGTTTTGAAGTGCCTTGAGCCACAAACTTTTAAAGCACTCCTCATATGAGAAGAGCACACAAGCTTTTCAGCTGTCAGACTGACTGGACATGAGCTGGCTTTGCATCAGGGATAAAGGCCTTTAAGACCATACCTTTTTCTGCTGCATTCCTCATCTCTGTATATAGTTGTACATCCTCGAATCACAATATAAGAGCCAGAGTGGGAAAGACAGAAGGGGCAGGGGACAAGGACAAGAAGTGATCAAGTCAGTTCCCCAGCCTCTAAAGATCTATTATACTGGATGGTGAAAAAAAAGAGCATTGGAATCTGTGCAGTTCTTAGTAGTGTACAGAGAAATGTTGGCAGGGCCTCAAGATTTATTGCTACCCTTGAGCAGTTTCCTGATCCATATAACCAGTACAAAGGGCCTTTATTATAGGATTGGGACAAAAATTGGGCCAAAAGGGAACAGCTTCACGCTGGTCATTCGCAGTGAAAACTGATAAAAGCCTATTATTGAGAGTCTGAGCCTTTTCCAGGTCAGAACTGGATACTTAGCCTCTATTACTGAATGTGGGAATCATATAAGCATCAAATTTCAGAGACCGAATGTGGTTCCAAAAAGGTTTAGAACTGCCACTAGCTCACCTATTCTCACGTAGAGTTAGCAAGCTAAATATGGGAGTTGGAGACATCCAAGTTTGCTCACTCGTGGTACCCCAGTGAAACTAGTTCTGTATGTACAAACCACCTTATACAGATTGTTTCTCTTCTTAGCATATCCTTGTCATCATTCATGGCATATGTATTCTTGCTCTGGAGGGAATCCCTACCTCCATCCCTTCTGATACAGTAGATTTGAAGAATCCCCTAAAGTTTCCACTAAACTGCTTTGAGAGAACTTGTCATCCATGAGATGATGGAGTCTCTATTAGCATTACTTGGTTGGAGTTGCAAAAATACCATTGTGAAACAGATGAATGTTCCTCGATGGTTTCTTTACATTAACCTTGGATCAACTTTGATATGCTAAAACCAGTGTAGTGGTCACTTATTCCTCAGCTTCCAAAAGTTCTCTCAACAAGTCCAATTGATCACTCTGAAATCTAAGTGGACAAGTTGTTCCATGTGAAAGTCATTAAAAATATACCAGTATACAGCATTAATCTGGGTAAATCTTAGCAATGGTTCTATCATTGTCCAGCCAATCTCCCTTAAGTTGAAATCTCTACCCAGGATTATAGGGGAATTCATTTAGCTATTTGTTATCGACTCAAAGCTTTTGCACAGGTTCATAGTGAAAGTCATAGTCATACCTCCCTGGCCTGGGGGCAGACAAAACAAAAAAAAGGGGGATTTTCTGCAGAAAAGTATTTTTGCCCAGACAGATGTGGAGAGATCTGAACAGCACTGAGTTTAGAGCCTTCCTGATTGATATCAGTACACCTCCATCCACCTCCTGATCCTTAGGCAAGATGCCACTTCCACCGAGTCCTAGTTCTAAGAAGAATCCAAAACATCACTGCATGCAATTAAACTACTGGGATTCAAATCCTATACACGAGCTATGAAAGCTGCCCTCCTTGCTGCTGACTTAAACCTATTGACATACACCAAAAGTAGAGTAGATATAAGGAATTATCAGTTTGTCAGGGTGTGGTCCTGAACAATGTTGGTTTTAGACCAATGTGACATGGTATATAATATCTGCAGGGTGACATTGACCTAATGTACTTTCATGTGCTGAAGAGCCAATGGCTCAAGATGGCAGCCCCACCCTGACTGCACTATATAGATTGATCTCTAATGTCTCATTGAATTATGGATCCACTCTTCAGGTGGAGCATGACAGCAGTCACTTTGACTCAAATAAGATTCCATATTGGCATAGGCCTATGATTGTCTCACAATGAGTCAAAAAAAGAAAACCTGATTCATAATTTACCTTTGCCACTGAAAACCTCAGGCATAAATGCTATGTGCATTGGCATCTAATGAGCATCCTCTGAAAAAACGTCAGGCACAGCATCATTAACTTCTTACAGCTCATGAACATCATGGCCTAGAACTGAATAACTTGGCGCAACCGGAAACATAGGCCTACATGTATAACACCCCAAGACCGCGGTCTAACCTCCCAGACAATGAATAGTGGATATGGGCCGACCTATTTTGTATACGACGCAAGGTTGCCCCTACTAACGGAAATCATATACATCACTAATAATCACCTCTAAAGTTCGGAATAGGATATTTTCCAATGCTACATTTGCTAACGTCGAACCTAATCAGTAGCAGCATCCACATTGGCAAGTAGGCTAGCACTGCAACAGCGCTGCTCCATCCGTATGCATGGACATAGAAGTAGCGAAATATAAGAGTTTCCAAATCTAACATTGCAAAAAACTACCTTGTGTGCGTCTCGACCCAGAATTCCGACCTGTCAGCGGTCTCTAATCACACGGTAGCTCCTAGTAGGGATGGAATGAATGGAGGGCTGAGAGTCCGGGCAAGGCAATGTAATGGCCACCACCATGGATCACGTGTTAATGCCGTCCGCACCACACTCCCGTAAACGACTGGTAAGGTCCAGGGGGCCGTAACTAGAAGAGTCTTATTTATTATGACGCTATTATGCTGCTATTAGGAGGTTAGAGGTTATTTATTAGCGTAACTGGAATGCATGATATTGGACTCAGCATACAGTTATCTGAGGATATAATATCACCTAATAGGTCATGTAAACAGCCCTTTAAAATCTGTTGTGGCTGTTCCTAATTATTTTGTCTGAGAAAAACATTTAGGGTGGATTTTTGAACAGAGCACTATCCGATAATGCAGCTTTATTCACCGGATTTATAATGCATTTTCTCCGAAATAAAGCTGCATTATTGGATAATGCTCTGTTCAAAAATCCACCCCTAATCGCGACAGAATTTGAAAACTTTATTGAGAGCGTCTCACAGTACTGTCGAGAAAAGTTTGGCATTATTTGATGCAGGTGCATCAAATGAGCTTCCCAAGTCAGCATCATCGGCGACGGTAGCATCTTCCGACTCGATGTCAGGGTCTGGAACTCCAGCTCTTCTGCACATGTTGTGGACAAAATAATTGCGGTACAAGTCACAATTATTTTGCAGCATTTTTAAAGTGCCACTTGCAACGATCCGCATGACTTGAGCAGACACCTCAATCTCGACTTCCAAACCCCAAAACAACGTTCAATGATGCATATTGTCTGCTAGAGAGCTTTATTATACTTTCTCTCGGAAGAAGAAGGAGAATCTTTCATTATGGGTGTCAACAAGCACATTGAAGAGCATAGCCACTGTCACCAAACAAATATCCGTTCCCAAAAATCCCCATTCTCAAATCGCACTTTGACATCACGTGTATTCCAGATGAAGCTGTCATGTGTGCTTCCTGGTCGTTTGGTAACAATATTCGTGAAGATAAGATCAGAGTTGCAGATGCCTTCAACGTTGATCGAATGAAATAATTTTCTGTTCACGTAAACTTCCTCATCCACTTCCGGACCACTGCGCGATCACGTGGAATATCAAGCGGACGAAGAGTAACGCCAAACCGAGGAAGGTTTCGTACAACTATAAGAAGGCTAATTTCGAGAGACTACGCGAATGCGTTTCGGGCATCGACTGGAAGGTGCGGCTCCGTGGGCTGACGGTAGAGGAGCAATGGGGGGCGTTCAAGACGTTATTGTAGGGCTTTATGGAGGATTGCATCCCCAAGAAATCCATAAAATCGGGCAGGCAACTGGTCTGATTTACGGGTAAAATCAGAGCTCTCATCAGGGATAAAAAGCGGAAATGGGATGCGTACAAGCGCACGGGAGATAACACGGACTATGAGGAAAATAGGACCATCACGCGGACGGTGAAGCAGGAAATTAGATCTGCGAGACGGGAGGTCGAGGAACGGCTGACTAGCGATGCTAAGAAGAACCCTAAGGCTTTTTATCGGTATGCTAGTAAGGCTATTCATAAATCATCCTCCCACCTTTCCGAAAGAGACTTTCATTTTCTTCAGAAGCACTGTGAATAACGTGTAATGCAGGTGGTTTTCCTTAGGGATGCCTTTGGAGAGACTGCATATCATCAGCTGATGGAGCTCCTTCGCGTTGTATCCTTGAACGTAGATCATCTTAGTAGAGTAGGGTGAATGCTGTCCGTGCCATCGCAGAAAGTTAGTCATCCAGGCCTCTGCAACTTCCATTTTGGGGGAAGTTTGAGAACTGCGGACTTCATCCTTCTTCGAAGCTTTTCCCATTGTTCCTTCGGGAGAGAAAACAAATTCATGAAGCAATCTATGCAAAGACTAGCTCCCTTGTAAGACACAGTCTGTCGATGGCATGATGAATTATCTTGAACCAAACGAGCCAAGAATATCTCCTTTTCCTTGGCTGACCTCCATTTCGCATTCTGTGTCTAGTAGGTCTCTTGTTGCCATCATCCCAGTGCAGCATTCGAAGCTGTAATCACTCCTCATCCTTCGACTCTTCCTTGGCGTCGATTGGTCTATATCATGTCATCTGTCATCGAACCTGAAGGGGAATGTTTTCGAATTTCATATTCCGTCTGATTTCTCAAAGATATCACATCTTTCCATATAGCAAATTACATGCCTACCCACAAAAAACTCTGAGCGGTGGAAGCAAGGTTACGAATCCCGAATCCCAAAACAGTCTAATGCTTCTTTGCACCTATCTCACATATTCCCTATGACTTTGTCACAACCCCCATCTCACTAAGACATGAATCCGATCAGGAAGGACAAATAGATAGATAGGGATTCCAGACAATTTTCTCTTCCTCAGCTAGGGATACCCCACCGCTCATATTTTTTCTTTTGGTCTTGAATGGGATGCTCATGTAGGGCTCAAATAGGGCCTAAACCAATTGATTCGGGATGGCCCATGCTACAACCGCTCCAGCAGCCTCATTTATCGATTTTATTAATTCATGATGCTTCGAACCTTGCAGTATTCACGGCAAAAAGGTATTGATTATAAATTTGAGAATGCACGTGGCCTTGTGTTTCATCGGTCTAAAGTGTAGCAAATTTCCTTTTCCATAGAATTTACTTATGCAGAATGCTGAATACAGGCCGCCGAAATTACAGTAACAAGTTTCACTCACCCATCTACAAATCACCAGCCACAGTGGGGCTAGAGCAGGGATATGCAATCCACGACTCGTGGAGCTGCCCGGTAATGGGTAATGGAATAACAAATAAAATAAGTTCCTTAGTGGTCCAAGGCCCATCACAACTTTGATCATCACTCTGCAACTATAAATAAACAGTTTGTCCTTTCACCTCTTTCCCCTAATTATTGCTCACGCTGACGCTGGTGGAAATGGCCCGATGAAGGAAGTTCTCAATGAAAAGGGCGTTGGAATTTCCTGAGAGCGGGCAAAAGGTGAGGGTCGTATGTCAATAACCCAGTTCAGGCACGACCCAGGAAATTCCCATGAATTAATGCTTGAACGGCACAGTCAGCCTCTGCGACCTGACAAAAACTGGACCAGCGCAGGTGGTTTTTTTTTTGTTTTGCGTAATGTCCAGTTGCTTCTCCATGCAAAGAGGTGCTTAAATATTATCGACAGTTTTTGCTCGGCATTTGAGAATCCTCCCGAAAAATCGCGTGCTTTTAGCTATATAGAATTTCTGCGGATCGAATTTGAGATTTTACAATTTGTTAAACACATTTTTAGAGGTGGCTGTCATGGAAGGCTCTGCCCAATTATATGCGAAAATATTGGCAATTGTCTGATTTAGAGTGATTGATGCAGTATCGGAAAATAAAAGCATGCAGGAATCGGTCATGTTTTCCCCTGCGTGCCTCCTCCTTCCTTGCTTAATATCCAAAGCTGCTTCCACACATCATGTGGCAGAACACCCCATAATTCAAATGATACTTGAATCGGCTTTCTAGGCCAACGGGTTATCAGATGCTGGGACTTTATACTCGTTGAAGTTTTTTTTTTTTCCAACCGTCTGCTCATGCTGTTTTTCCAACAGCATGAGCAGACGGATTCACGCAAATCCTCTGGCACATTCTCATTCCTCATTCCCCCTTTCCCTCTCCCCTCCACTAAGCCTCTCGTGCCAGCATGGCATCCGCCTTCTCCTCTCCTGTCTCGTCGTCTCGAAGTGTGGACAATTGGGACATACAGTTAACTCCCGTTAATCCGAACGCCGGTAATCCGGATCTTTCGGCAATACGGACATCTGGAATATTCCCGGCAGAAGTCCCATAGAATTGATGAATAGATTTTAAAAAATCAGCGAATCAGGCAATTTTCAGCGAATGCCGCCAAATAATATTCAAATAAGACATACTGTTCGAATGTATTTTGAACTCCCAGTTATCTAAAGCACGCATCATGTCGTCAGAAGCACCAATTTTCCCTCAGCAACAATTTCTGTTAGTTCTGCTACATAGGATTCAAGAGAATATCGCCTTTGGAATTTCGAGCGCTCGCGTATTCAGCCTTGCACTGGACGCGGATCGAATTATGAGGATCGATCTCATCCGAGGATTGGGCTATTGAGATTCAAGTTCGTGGTCAGATCCAAGGCGAACACTTCATCGGATACCTCGAGTTCTCGAGTTTAGAGACCTAAACGATCTGCTGTCAAGCCCGATCGTTCCGACACGATCCGGGAAGAGGAAGCTATTGAGTTCGCGAAACGATGCCACGTGCTCAACAATGGAGGCTGCCTCGCTTCTCCCACCTTTTAAAGGAGTCCAACCATACCAAGCTGGATTAAATATTTGCTCATTCGATATCTTATGAAGGGTTGAGGATAGGTCTTCCCTCCTCGCAAGATTTTCTTTCTCTTCCGTCGTCTTTCCAAGATGAGCTTTGCCACGAGTCTTATTCTCAAGCATTCGATTCGCACCTGTACTCAAGCCGTAGAGGCATGGGGAAAATCCTGGAAGTCATTGTACTCCTCTACAAAGAGCAACTTATGCCATACGTGCTTGGATAGGCAAGGCCTATGAGGTAAGATGAGTCTTCTGAATTAAAAAGAGATACTGATTTCTACTGATTTCAGGAATCATATCCCTTCCCTGAGACATTCCTGAGACGAGATGAGCTTGCTCAGCGCCATATGAAACTGACGAAAAATTCGGTATTGCTCTTATTGGCATCTCACTTTCCCTTTTGTCATAATGATATCTAGATATATCACGCATGAAAGAAATATGTATGACTTTCAGGAAAGGCCTAACATTTACTGAAGGACGCTGGGTCATATTCCAGTTTCCATCAGAGGTGGTGATGGTGTTTCAACTTCCAAATTCCTTGACTGCAGGAGGAGGAAACTCTCTCCAGGAATACAGTCATGCTTCTCGGAATCCATTTCTTAGGAAGACATTGGAAACCAATACCGAGAGTTTTCTTTCCCATATTCTATACCCGCGCAGGAAAAGTTCATAATTCCTTGTCCATTTCATGTAACCTTCTATCCTTTTTTCCTTCTTTTTTTGCTCTCATCAGGTTCTTTTTCTTTGATTCTCTATTGTACATTGCATCCATTTCCCTTTCGTGCTTCATGTATTGCATTTTAAGCGCGGCTCTTTAATGTACAGGTATAATGCCATTGTGATTTTATTATGATTCCACTTGTACATTGGGACAAAGAGTGCATACTTTTCTTCATCGTTCTTTGGGAATGAAATTTTATCCACTAAAATCGCTTCTTATTATGTTCGTGGTGGTGTTAGAAGCCATTTCTCGTAATAAAGACACTTCTTGACATGTTAAGGACTTCTTTAGGCAACTTCAAATTTTCTATCACCAGGAACTTTTCCCCCAGCCTACTCTGGAGCAACTGATGATGAAGACTTTTGAATTTGAAATTTTGGCCGACGACTGCAATTTATGAGAGGGCTGAGATTTTAATGAACTCAGATTCTGGTTGGAACTTTGATTTCTACTTGTACTGACACTTGGATGCGTTTATATAGGTACAGACGAATTTATAAAAGTCTCAGAGTTCGGTCGAGACTGGGGACTATCAATTCAACGCACCCAGTCGGTTTTCGGCCAATTGTCCGAACTCGGACCGAACCGAGAGGCTCACTTCTCCACGCACCCAGTCGAATTTGGGACAAATTGCCTACATTCATTTGAAAGCTCTGCTCCGTTAGAATTTCAATAATTTACTAGCGAACGTATTACTGAATTAAACATCTTTCATAATTTCATTCAAAATGTTTCAAACTCCTTCCACAAAGGGACTCGGGATAATAAGAGAATGCGGATCCATGTCGGAGGTGGTCGGAGATCCATTTCCTACCAGGTTGGATTAATTGAAGCGTGATTTGGTAGTCAGCGATATTGATGAGACATTTAGAGATCATGTATGTTCTCGCATTAAGTTGCACCATTTCGCCCATGGCACAGTAGTATGGGGAAAATGCCATTCACGTGGAACACTTGGTTCTGTAATAAAATTGTTTTTCCCAAAATGAAACTTCAAAATTAAAACGAATCTCGTTTACTTCAATTGATTCTATTACATTGCAAAAGCTGTTCGAAATGCTGATGAATCGCGTCAATTGTCACTTTTCCATCGCAAAGAATGAGCATTTGTTGAGCAAAGTGGCCATCAGACACATCACCCTGCAAGTGAACTCGCATGTTGGTCGTAAGTCCTGGTTTGCGCAACAAGGAAGGATCGCTGGCGCCTCACATCCATGGACAGGGGGTAGCGGGTAGGGAAAGAAAATCTAGGCAGATGAGAGACTACAAGAGGAGAGCGAAGTAGGAAATGATAGTGCGTCGTCTGCTGCAATTTACATATACAGAAACGAGGACACCATTCAATAACCTAGAAAGACGATTCAAGTGCCATCTAAATCGTGGATCATTCTGCCATATGATGCGCGGAAGCAGCGTGGGGAATTATGGGAGGGAGGAGGCATGCAGGGGAAAACGTGACCGTTTCCTGCAGGATTCTCCGATTTGACATCAGTCAAATTAATATAAATCAGAAAATTATGAATATAATTGGCGGAGCCCTTCATGACAGTTGTCCTTGTCCGGCGTGATGACGTCATCCAGCATAAGGGAAATGGCTGCATTTCCCAAGCTCAAAATAATCCCCTAATCTACCATGGATCCGTGGTTCCGTTTTGTGTGCTTCAGTTTTAAACTATATATGTCATTCGAAACCCGTTGGCGATAACTATTGGGTCGAGAGCTCAAAAAGTTCAACCATTTTCACATCATGAGGCCTACTTTCCGTGATAAGAATGACATCGTACTGAATGCCTTCCTGATTGAAGTTGAACCTATTCTACGGCGGGATCTACAGAACGTGCGAGAAAGAGAGAACTTCTCAGAGTCACAATCACAGTGGAATGAAGAGCATGACGACGTTCACAAAACGCTGCTTCGCAGGCTGCTTCCAGGAACTGACAAGGAAAGAGCAGAAAGTCATTCAAGAAATGTTTGGGTTCGACTTATTTCAGCCCGTGCACGCACGGGAGCATGATTCATTACGGAGTACTGTCAGGAAAAGCATTTCTCATGTCATTTTCTCGATTAAATTATTGTGTCATTCTCTTGTGAACCATTTCCACCAAAACGACCCCTGGACATGAAGCAGACTGGTTGGCATTTAATTTTTGGCTATTGTCCCTGAACAGGAAAAACGTCAGTTGAGCAGCAACACTCAGATTAGGACCTCACTGGTCTGTCCTGTCCTGTCGGGGAATTGACCGTCGTGGAATTGACTGGACAACATGTTATGCACATGTTTGTGGATTTTTCTTTTATTATTTTATTAGCTGAATTGATTTAAAAGCACCATTTCCAGTTTCAGACAAGGGAAGCCATTTCATGTTACTTCATGATTCACTCCTGTACCACATACCTCCATACGGTATGTGGTACCGTATGGAGGTATGTGGTAAAATACCCCAATTCCCCAATTGGGGAAATCCCCTTCCTCTTCTTCGAAATCCCCAATTGGAAAAATATCCATGAATGGCATCTACATCTACCTGTGTCTGTGACAACACCATAATAAAATAGTCACTCTCTTTCTTGTCTAACCAGAAGAACTCCATTACTTCAGTATCCTCCAAATCTGCATCCAGGAAGACTGCATGACTCAATTTTTCCACAATTCTCCTTTTTATCTTCTCCACATCTACAATCTTCACACGTGCGTGTGAGTAGACATGGATGACGATAAGCTTGTTGAGCTTGTCCTTGTTTTTCTTTATGAAGGCTAGCAGATCATCAGGCATCTGAATAAGGAAGACAATGGATAATTTCATTTCAGATATCAGAAGATGAAATAGACAAAAAATCCCCACCCACTATCTCAACTGGTCAGGTTGAGATGGGTCCACTCGGATAAGCGTCCTTCACCATTTGGCTCCAAGTGGACCCATCTCCAACCGGACCCCCGCCCCCATCTACCTTTATACCTACCTACCTACTGACTCATCTCCCCCTGTCTCCTCCTATCCCTCCTAATCCTAATCCCTCCTATTCCTCCTATCCGTTCACCCTTTACCTATATCCCCTCCCCGGGATTCGAACCAGCATCCCCTGCCATTGAAGCTGAGCTCCCTCCCACCACTACCTCCCACCCATCATATACCCTTACTCCGTTCCTTATTGAATATAGTTCCTTCACTTCCTTGGCTCCTCCTCCTCTTCTAGAGCCCTGCACTGCAGCCATGCATCATCCCGCGGTTCTCTTCCCCCCTTCCTTTCGCACCGCACCGGCATCGGCATTGAACACCTCCTGATGCCTGACGTATAATTCTCTCTCAGAATGAATCCGAAATTAAAGGGAAGAAAGAATGCGGAGCGAGAATGACACCCGGGAATGACACCCAGGGCTTGCATTGCATTGACGCGTCAGCTAGTAGCTGTTAGTGACAGCAAAGACAGCAAAGTGTCATT
>CAJPEV010000162.1:0-137925 GCA_905338385.1 Darwinula stevensoni
GTATAGTGGTGGGGCACTCACGAGACCTGTCGAGACATGTCACAGCAGGCACAGGCCTGTTGCTCATCCCTTTCATATTCAGGTAGATAACTTATTGAGTGGCCCTCGTATGTGTATGCTGACCAATAAGCGTCTTGCTTGATTAGTCCTTCAAATCCTTGAAATTTAGTTTTAATGGTAAAGGTTTTCGATATTGTTGATGCCAGTATCTGGGTCAGTGTCAGGCAAGGACGGATTTCTAAATGCAGTGATCCGAATACCATTCGTATCCACATCCACGTCAAATTTTGTGAATGCTCGAATCGATATACATTCATTGGGCACAGGAGAAGGGCACATGGGTATACCCTTTGAAGCGTTTTGGAAGAAGGCCCTGCCTGCTACCCGCCATATCCTTGCACCTTCGCCCTTGATGTTACTGCATGGGACTCGCCAAGGGAGGGCATATCGGCGTCTGATTCTCTGACGTGTCGTCTATAAAGATGATTTCTTTCTCGAGCTAAAGGGACGGCATTTGCTTCATACTCAGTATTCTCTATCTGGATCGGGTGGAACTAAGACTCTCCCTCTGAATTCGGGAAAGGTGAAACGGAAACAAATCTCTTACAGTTCACTGTTAGAGATTGCCCGGTTTCATATACAGTATATGTATATTCCCTTCCTATCATGAGCCCCTGCGTAGTGGTTCCTGCTCTTTGGTTTACCTGAATCACAGGTGGATATCGCCTAAGAGATACTCCAGTTTTCAATAAACATCAGTAAGACTCAAACTACAAGTCGACATAGACCACTGAGAAAAAAAGGAAATAAAGATCCTCCCCGGAAAAATAAAATAAAATAAAGAGATACGGTGGAAGGCGAAAACAATGAAATAACAGGCTGAAAGTGTGTGCATCTTAGACTCTCCAAGTTTTTGCGCTTCTATTGAACCTCGAAAAAAAGTGTTTTCGACGTTTTCGCTTAGGCCACTATCTGATAAATATCGCTCAACCCAAGGTGTTGAGCGTACATATATTTCTTCATCTTATTTGGAATGCATGCATAATCCTGATGAATATACGAGTTTTTACATCCTCACTAACTGACATCGACGAAACGCCACCCTCTTCTATTCTTTGGGCGTTCGACAAGTTTTCTTTGTATCGCCTAATCCTTGAAATTTTCCTTGATGTTCTTGGACACCACGAGGAGTTCCTATTTCACATTTAATGAATATGGTCTTTTTGGACGAATCGAAGGACCCCCACAAACCCCAATCTGCACAGCAATATTTATGCAACGTTGAAAGAGCATTGAAGTTTCAACATCCACCATGTTGAGTCAATGTTGGAGAAAATTGATTGCATTGAAACAACATTGGCTCAATGTTGAAATAAGACATGCATTGCGCATGAGCAAATCGCACGGAGGATTCGATAAATTGCAAGGCGCATGCGCATGAATGAGCGTGTGCCATTTTCCTGCTGAAGTATTCCATAAAATATCAGCGTAATCTCAACGCCTTCAGCATCGAGATGCCCCTCTCCGATCTCGACACAGACTCTATCCCGAGATAGAAAGAGGCATCCTAGTCTCGCGGAAGCAAGAGGACAGATTGAAGGTAGCCAATGAAAAGGTCGCTGGTAATCATTCCATGGATCTTTCCGCACCACCTGCAGGCCATAATTTGGAAACTCTTTCATTTTGGGGGGGGAGAGGTCTCATGGAGTGGTCAACGCGTGACCTTTCTTCTATTCTTTCCAAGGATCAGAATTACTCCTGGTCTTATTGGGTTGGGTTGCCTCTGCAGTCGAATGTATCCAGGAATTCGAACGCCTTCCCCGGTGTCATCTATTGAGAAAATATCAAATATCGTTCCAAATGTAGTGGGCGGTGCCGGTGGCGGTGGCGTATATGAGGCAACTCGCTGTGTTGGCGATTTTTCGCATCTTACTTTGGGGTCAAGGAACCTTATTTGTTCGATATGTCTCGCCTTATATGTCTCGCCCGACGTAGTTAATGTAACATTGACCGAACAAAGTCCTCGCAATGTTATTTTCACCAGTGCGTCAATGTTGACTTAGATCATCCGTATCAACATCGCAACATTGTGTCAATATTGTTGTGCAGATTGGGATGTCGTTAAGGCAGAGGCAACACACTGGAGACAGGTTAGGCCTACTCGGTCTTCACTGACGAACTACAGTGTTTTGCGTATTAATTCGTACCACCTTTTCATCTTTAGAGAGACTTGGAAGAGTAGAAACCCAGTCTTCATTTTCGTTGCACTTCGCAACGTGAGATCGGCACAGGTGTGTAATGCACTCGTTTCCCATACCGTTAGGTCCATGGTCTTAACGAGGAACAGAAAAATCCGTCACACCTAAGATCCCTCTTATTAGCTAATGGCTATCGCCCCCGATCCATGAAAGTGAAACGTGGCATCCAACCCAGCCTTCGGTCTTTCGGAAGCCTGAACTATTGGGCACGATTACCGTGCGCCGCGGTGAAATGCCATGGCTCATAATCTCTTTGACGGCAAAAGTGGTGGCCAACAACCTCTCAATTTGGCGCGAGAACGAATGCCCCGTTCAGTCTAGTTCTATTTACCGTGCCTTTGAGATAAAGGCATCCTGGTCTCGCTGAAGCAAGAGGACGATAGAGTGGTTCCAGCCAATGAAAAAGATGGTTTATAATCACTCCATGGATCCTCTCGCGCCAGCTGTAAAAATAGACGCGGGCCTTTCTTTCAAGTTTGGGCGGGAGGGTTCTTACATCTGGGTCTTACAGAGTCACATCACCACGTCAACTCTCTTCTCTCCGTTCGCGGAATCATTCTGGGTCTCGATTGGTTGGGTTGCCTCTACAGGTGAATGTATCCAGGAATTCAAATATATTCCCCAGTGTCGTCCGTGAAAAAATACCATGTACTAAATACCATGCATACTCTAAGAAAAAAAATTGAACTGCACAAATGATTATAACCCCTCTGTAGAAGTGGTTGGTATGGCGCTGAGCCCCACCGGCGCGGAACGAAAATTTGAAAATATATATTAGATTTAGTACCATTTTTAAGTCAAATTTTTGTTACAAATATAATTCTTGCCCAGTTTTGAACTGCACAAATTCCAACTCAGAATTGCGCAAAATACTTCAGAACTGCACATATCTGTTACAAATGCGCATTAAAATATGCTCTGTGTACCGTTCCAAAAGTACTGGAGACGCGTGCCGATTGCATGAATAAGGTAACTCACTGTTATTACCGATTTGTCGCCATCTTACTTTGTGGTCCTGGAATTTTGTTCATATGTCTCACTCGAGCTCTTTTGACGTAACGTTAACCGGACAATGTCCTCGCAATATTAGTGTTTTCAACATCGTGTCAACGTTGAACATGCATTGGATCATCAGCGTCAACATTCCCTCAACTTCTTTTTAACATTGAGTCAATATTTTCGTGCAGACTGGACACTTTTCATGAGGGCATTTCACGAAGTTTCTCTCTCGAGAATCATCATACGCCCTCAAAATTGTAATCGAATTCAATACACACTGTTGCGAGCTCCCCTACTAAATTCAATCGAGATCGCTCAATTCCTTCTTGATACTGCAATTCTAATTGCGGCCAGTTTATAGGGTGCGTTGGGCACATAGCGTTTTTCTTTCAAGGGTTTCTCGTTTCAGCTGGCGAAGAGGACTGCCATTAACAGCCTGGCAATGTCTTCTCTCAATACACCTTGAGATTTTTTGGAGCTATTGGCAGTGATTCCTACCACCATTATCCAATAGAGAGGGACTTGGCATTAAAAAAGAGCTAATCCCCTGAATATTCTGAGCCTTCGAACCCGGTCCGTCCCCTTCCCACTGTGAAAATTCTCATTCCCGCCCGTTTTATGCACGAGGACCTCTCAGTCCCTCCTGCTTCTGGGGAAAAAAAAAAATAGGGGCTCTTTTGAATTCTCTGAACCTGGAACAGAAAGGTCAAGGTCTTCCCTTACCCCAGGACCTTTATTCAAGCAGGTGGAAAATCGTATCTCGGACCCCGTGCAATAGACCTCAGATACAATTAAGGTCCAAATAACTTTCTGCAGCAAACTTTCTTTCAACACCTTCCACGCCTCAACCTAAACCTTAAAACAGCCGAAAATTCATCATTGCTCTTGTCTGTTTGCTTGGTGGTGTTGTTTCCTGCTCTCCCCCCTGAAGAAGGGGTCAATGCCCGAAAACTAATTTCTCATTTGTACTCATGGCCTTCTGCCATTTTTTATTTTACGTTTTTTCTCTCGACCCTCGATCTTCTTGTTCGTCTTCTGCTCCAGTTTCTCTTCAGTCATACCCACCCTCCTTGCCCTGCCAATTTCGACGATTTCACTCGTCTTTTATTTATTTTCGTTTTCGGCAATGGTTTCCGCGATTCCAAGTCTGTTCAAAGTGAACGGACTCCAAGGATCTCAGAAAGACGTATGATGAAATGAGGAACGTCGCCCAACCGTGGAGATTTCATGCAGTGAGATTCGTTGGGGGAAAAATCCAAACGACACCTTCACTCCCCATAATCAGGAAGGCCATGCGGAGGCTTATCGCAAGGCCGCAACTTGAAGTGCGCTCGAAATCCTCATTTAATCGAGAGAATGGCAGTGACGAAGGAGGATCTCCGGTCACCATGGAGGCTCACGTTGTTGATGCGAAGGACAGTGACGATGAGCCTCGTGTGTTTCATCTTGCTGATCGGATTGATCGGAGTGTTTGCCGTCACTAAACTCGGCCAAGGACACGAGGTGATCCGGGCGCTGTTCTGGTCCATCGCGGGTGCCCTGGGTGTGATCTGCGCCTCCAAGGGTGCCTACGCCATCTACCTTGGGTGCAAGTATTCCTCGCCTGCCCCTCCGTTAGTGCATCCATAATTACAGCTTTTACGTTGATGCACTGTCGTGATCGATGCAAAATTAAACTTACATATCCTATGCACTAAAGTGGAAGGATGCCTGGTACGAAAAGAGCTGTCCTCATGAGTTGAAAAATCGTATTAACTCTTTAGGGCACTTTATCGTTGAGATTACTCAATTAGTTACGACCAGGTAAAAAAAAAAAGAGCTGGAAAGGGTTATCTTTTTTCAAGGTCGTGGGTAAACTAACAATCAAATTCTGCCTCTCGAGTTTTTCTTAACACTTTTGGAGTAACCTAGAGTATCCCCCGTCAAGTAAGTGAGAAAAAGAGACAGCCTCTCTCTGTCAACGCTAGAGTTGCCATTTTTCTATTTCAGGAATATAGGAAAAGGAGACAGTACTCGTATCTCCAGCTTCTTGCTTCTCATCTCACAGAACCACATTTTATCGTTCCCACTCCTTTGAAATCCACTCCCTAGATCCGAAGCAGGTGAGGGGACGCCGGAGATGCCTCGGGACCCGGACGAAACTCACATTATCCAAAATGGAGCTCGTCCATTCCATCACGCAAGAGACAGGGGGTTGTGTCACTCGGAGGATCCTCCCCCGGCGTACGAAGACGTCGTCGCCACCCTCCACATGTGAAAACTGGGGGGAAATTGCATAGCTCTGATAATCTACTAAT
Organism: Darwinula stevensoni; assembly: GCA_905338385.1. NCBI lineage: Eukaryota > Metazoa > Arthropoda > Ostracoda > Podocopida > Darwinulidae > Darwinula > Darwinula stevensoni. The sequence continues at coordinate 5,555 of CAJPEV010000162.1, forward strand.
GCAGGGCGTCATCTTGGACGGAGGACAGCCACTCCCTGCTATTTATGTCTTGACTTGTCACTTTTCCATTTTCCTTATGAGTTTCATGTCGAGTGACGTTTTCCGATTCGTTCGCCTAGGCAGTCGAAGAGGAGTTTACACAGTGTCAACATGGGTGGCTTGAGCTTCTTCCGAAGAACTGGGGAATATCTCACCCTTTTCCCCGTTCGGACCACCTTGGGTTGGTCCTACTTCACGTTATTCACACTGTTGGACCTGTTTGTTCCTTTATATCATATCATCACCGCCAATTATCAACTGCTCGCCAAGACTTACGGCACCACAGCCCAAACTGCTCTTCAAGTTGGAGCCATCGTGTACTTCGCCTGTCAGTTGCTGTACTCCCTGATCAACTTGATTCAAGCTCGATCTTGGAAACACCTATGGGACGCCGTGGAGGAATTTCCCTCGAATTTGATCCCTTCAAGCAATCGATATTTGCTGGCTGCATTCGTGGCGTCAAGTGCCTATTTTACTTCATTGAGCCTGGCTCTCGCGGTCTATTTCAATAACAATGATGGAGTCACGGTTGCATCGATGATTGATGTCTATTCCTCTGTAGTCCTGCAATGGAAGATTGAACTTCTCCCCTTGTTTATCTATCTATCGCTTTCCAATTTTGTCGTCGGTTGTATCCGCTCCCTCAACCAACAACCGCCTATTCGGGTCGATTTGTATCGTCGGCTGGACCGGATTTCTCAGCTGGTCAACGACGTACTTGGCAGCACCATCGTCCTCTCCATATTCTTTCACTTGGCTTTCCTCACGCTATACTCTTACACGATGCCAGAACTGTCACTGGACAATGCAGTGAAGACCTATTGGAGATGCGGCTTCATGATCGTGGCCGTATTGAAACTGTACGCCTTGTGCGAGGCCGGACAGCGAATGTTGGATGCAAGGAAGGAGACGCTGAAGGTGATGACTCGGGTGGAGGACGAGAGCGAACTGGAAATGCCTGCTTTGTCATACGCAGGGCAATGTGGGAGGATCGGGACATTGGCCCCCATGCAGCTCTTCGTGCTGAGGCGGTCCTTGGTCGTCTCGATGTTGGCTGCCATCTCCACCTATTCAGTCGTCCTCTATCAGTTCCGGCTAGGCGAGAGAGAATGCTGAAAATCCTACACGTAGAATAATAAGTGTTTCTGTATCCAATAAACGTTTCAAAACATGAGTCATTCTTTCCTCAGGAGCGAGGTTCGAAGTGAGAGTTTTTCGACCTTGTCCGTGCAGATAACAAATACCATCGTTTTGACAAGGACGGATTCATAAGTACCGTGAGAGCATTCGTATTCCCCTTGAGATTCAAATCGTGTCAAGGTTACTTTTACGCTGCACGATACGTCGTCAGCCACATACTGTTTTGACCCTCAAAATTACCCGATGGCCATACCAGAATCATCGATCAGATCGGACGCGTGCGGCCTGGCCCATCTCCCTGTAACCTCTTCTGACTCGAGGACATTAAATTCAACACCTCAAGTAATGTTGGTTCCAATACTGCTTGCTCACTGAAAGGCGCTCATTCTGTACAGTGTTGCTCTGAGTAAATATTGCCTTTAATTCTTGAAGGTAACTTTTAACGAAATGACCAATGGAAGTTTAGGGTCTTCGACAGCTCTTCCTCCCCTCAGCACTTTGACTTGGCTCCTTGTATGTTTGTGTGATAACATGCAACTGCAAATTCAATGATGACGCGGAGGTGGAACATTCATGAAAAATAGTTTTTCATTGCTTAATACTGAAAGTAGTCTCAGCTATGGGACGCTCCGAAGCCCGATTCTGTTTCTTCAAACGAAGAAGATATAGCTAACTTCCTTGCCATCGAGGATTGGTAATGAACTCATGTTCATTGATGACTGTTCATCGATGGACGAATTTGATATCCTAGGGTCGACCGTGGCGTGTCCTGTTCAGCTACCCTCGGCTGCGCAGCCGAGAAAGCCTAACTCGGCGATCCCGGTCGGGACCCCATAGCGCATGCGCAGTCCTACTTTTTCTTAACCCGATTCTTCCCCACGTGAGAGATCTTCGCTTGTGGGGCGGCGTGGGCAGGGGCTACTGCCCGCCTCGTGTCGTCGTTTTCGCACGCTCGTCTTCCGCAATTGATTTGTGAAATCTGGCGTATTCACCACCGATGATATCCGTGTAATGTTTAGACACCTGCTTGGCAAACTTTAAGCAGTTTCAGCATGTTAGGCCTATCGTAACTAAGAACGCTAACAATGTGGCGAATAGTGTGATCGGTCTTACCAGCAGCACAATCAGTCAGAAGCAGCTCCTTTGCAAACGTTCATATGTATTCCGTGAGGATCACGACTTTAATCGAGTTTCCTTCTGGACAGGTGATCGGAATGAATAACATGCTGAAAAGACCCTTCAAATCGGTACGCTAGGAGAAAAAGCTCGAGGTGAAAAATAGAGATTCCCTTTGTCTATACCATGGTTACACAAGATTCCCAGTCTTCTAAATCGTTTCCCAGTTTTGGAACTCGCGAGCCGTCGCTGCACTTCACGGGAGGAAAGCAGAATTGGGAACGACGATCTCTGCCTCCCTCGACTGCAATTAGCAGTGATTGTTTTCAGAGGCCAGGGGACTTTTATTCCTTTTGGTTCATCGATTGCATTCGATTAGCCGTTCAAGGTCTTGCATTCGCTCTCAGCCGAAAGGGTTTGTGATTTAACCGTTTCAGGATTTATACCTGACTCGTATATGAATCCGAGGATTGGATTTGTATGAAACCTCTGAAAAAGGTTTTACAAAAAGACCTTTTCAAGCGTTTCGTGTTTATCCTTGTTGGCTATGTGTGCTAGCCCTTTCCTTCGACTTCATAAGAAACTAGGAAAAGGGAAGAATTATTGTAGCTGGGAGGTTCTATATTTACCCAGTCATCTGCCCCCACGGCGATACTCATCCCACTCATTAGCGGATTGGGATTCATCTCAGTAAGGGATTTATATATCCATGCCATAACCGAATGGACAAGTACGCACCTTCCTGGTGAATGTTGATATCAATTTTCGACCGGTCCCGTGAAGTGAAATGAGAATGGAAAAATCATTTAATGGTGTGAATTAGTTGCATACCCTTGTGAATGATGAATTGCTTATTATTATTTTTGAAAACAAGGCAATGAATACTCTTAGCGATGCCAAAAATAACGTCAATATTTAATTAAATTAGCCAACTTTCGGACCTTCGCTGGCACGTCACATTCTGTGGGCTTCACAATCCCCTCAATCAAGGAGCAGGTGTCGATGACTTGGAGGTGTTGGAGATGGTTCCTGTAGGTACAGAACTACGTTTTGAGGACTTCCTCACTTGTTGGCATGGTCTGCGTGACTTGCTGCCTCTCCAGGTAAATAGAGGTGGGGCCCACGCCAATTAGCGAGGGTGCGGGACTGCAAGAGCCACATCCTGGAAAATATAAAAGTAGATTTCTGTAAGAAATGTGGAAATACGCATTTCATCGATCTGAACATCCGTAACCGGCTCAACTTCCCACATCCAGATGAGCTGATGATGAGATGATGATGATGCCCTGATGAGAGTGAGCTCACCTTTGAATGACGACACGACCTTGGGATCGAAGGAGACGATGCTCCGGCCCACACATCTGCCACTGAGGCCGGGAAGAAAACCTTTTTACGACGGAAACGCGTGGGTTCTTGGAAGATCTTCGACCTGATATCTCAGGTTTTCCCAGGCGCACTTTCATTGACATCACATTATTCTGCTGTTGGCTGTGCCAGCTTGGGATGAGTCGAACTTGATTGTTTAATACAACGTGGGATGTCTTTCTTTTCGCTAAGATCTGATTCAATGCCGTCAGGCACGAAATGTTTGCTTCAAAATTATCTCAGTTCGACCATCAAATTATTGTGAGGTCGGTAAACGAAGATAGAGATTAGAAATGAGATAAAATGCAGGAAATTGTAGTAGTGGTGGTGTACGTTACAGTAATAACGACGTATGGTACGTGAACCTATGTATTCGATGTAGGGCTGTCAATCGATTAATCGTGAGCCATTTCATCGATCCCCAAGTTCCTCGTTGAATGTGGCAAATTGAAGATAGTGCTGATGAATGCAGAAAGTCAATTAAACGAAACGTAAGAAATGAAGCGCACTGCGGGCTTGTTTCTGTCGGAAAAAAAGTGAGTGCTCTGACAGACCTGCATCGATATTCGACGCGATGAAATGCCTTAAACCTGAGTCGGAATGATGCCAGACCTGCACCTTCTGCGACAATCGGAGCGAAATCAGGTTCCTTTCACGAAATTCGACTCGATGCGTGAGTTCCCTCAGAAGCTCCTAATTTTTAAATCCTAGGATTGAAGAATTCACTCTTTCGTACAGAGAGAGACGAAGAGTCGGCCGGGACGACCCCAAAGTCAGCGGCGCGCCGGTCGAGCCAAATCCCGCAGCACTCCCGCGTCTCCATTTCGACTGGCCCCGGCCTCGTCCGACCTTCCCCCGAGCGCAATGCCGTCAGCGAGTTCAACGTGAGAAGCCGGGAAGGCCGTCAGAGAGGAGGCGAAGAGCCCTCGGCGGGACCGGAGGCCCGCATCGGAGACCCTCGGCGTCCCCCCGTCCCCCGGCCCAAGTCGGACCGACTCCAGTCCGAGAGCGAAGAGGATTCGAGCCGGTCCGACGGCTCCGACTCCAGTCGCCTCCTCGACTCCAGCACCGACGAAATCCTCGACGATCTCAAACGCACTCTGAGGAAACTGAGGAACCGCGACCCCCCGCACCGAGGAATCCCACCCTTCCTCGTCGAACCGAGCGAGCAACCCGAGCCGGGACCGAAAAGACCCGAGTCGGGACCGAAGAGATCCGACGCCATCGGAGTCGACGAGGGCTACAAGCCCGTTCTGTATGCATTCCTTTTCTACTCGCTTGGATTCGCGGGCGCTCTCGTCTTCTTCTTTTGTGGGATCTGCATGAGGCCAACGGGCGTCGTTCCCACTTGAGGGTCTCCATCCTACTCTCATTTAAAAAAATATTAATTTCAATATCGTAATGAATTTGTCGTTTTCTCAAGGCTTAATGGATCTGCATTTATTCAACGGTGCGAAGAATTTCATGCATGCTCGGAATGAATTGCTTGGGAATGAATTGCTCAGGAGGAGCACGCTGAAATTCCAAAGAATGAAATTCAAAATTGAGATGATAATTCTAGGTATCGGCGAAAACACGAAAGCGGTAGACGCAGGCCCTTAACGAACCCGGCTGTCAAGCCTTCGACGTTCGACGAAGAACTCGGAAATGCTGCCGGAGAATCCGTTGTTTCATTCCATCAACATGCAAGAAATTCGCCGTGATAAAATCTACCGGTACATTTGCGCTCGGAAGAGAAGTGATGTAAAAAAAAATTGCCCGCTTAAGAAACAAGCATTTAAAATACTCGTAAAAGACACCATTGAAATATTTTTAAAAATGAAGGTGTGAAATTGAATGGAAAAGAGGTTGAAATAAGAGGTAATTTGATTGTTTTGCGCAGGTTTTCGTGCAAAAAAAAAAAACTGAAAGACGAAAACGACCGGCCTCCAGCCGGTGCTGGGGTTCTCGCCGTTCTTCGTTTCTTTCCGAATTCCGCGAATATTTATGAAGTTCCGCTATTCGCGCGCTCTTGTTGTATTTGGAAGAAGTGAGAAGTCTTCGCAGAAGCGCGAATCTTCCTGATGGAACTTTCTCGATGGTTTTCGAAGTGAGAGTAGCTGGGGTACTTAAGTACTCCATTTCGCCTCATCGAGTACTTCCCGTGCACCGCGACTCGCCGTTTCCTCGGAATAAAAAGGTCTTTCCGACGCCACGTGGCATAATTGCGTACTTTCGGGAGTCGACCGTCGATTTTCCTAATGAAGGTCATCCGTCCCATTAAAAGACTGGGTGAATTGGGCGTTCGCGCCGTTTCGTCTGTCCCGTCGATAACTCATTAATGCTTTGCGTCATTAAAACTATTTCCGACGGGGATAAACGAAGCCACGCCCCGGTTTTTCCATCGTCACACCCCACCCCTTTCTGCCGCGGATTCCTCGAAGGTCAGTCGTCGAAGGTGCACCCCAGGAAGGTGCTCTCGGAGATGGGTGGACTGGGCTTGTTTCGTCGGATCGGGGAGCGTCTCGGCCTCTTCCCCGTCCGGTCCCCCGCCGGGTGGACGTGCTTCGCGCTCGTTGCGATCTGGGATCTCGCAGCCACTTCGTATCGAATCCTCACCGACGGGTTCGGGATTCTGTCGAAGACGTCCGGTGCGACCGCGGAAACGGCCGGTAGCGTCGGGAGCCTCGTTTACTTGGCCTATCAGTCTCTGTACGCCATCGTCAACTCGACTCGAGCTCGGTCTTGGAAAGAGCTTTGGGACGCAGTCCGAGATTTTCCGTCGAGTTTGGGGCCTTCGCACGATCGATATTTGGTGGCCGGATTCGTCGTTTCCAGCGCCTATTCCTTGACGCTGGCGGTGGCTACGGCCGCCTTGAGGTTGAGTCGCAGCGATGGGGTCACGTTTGAAGCGTTCGTCCAGGCCTACACCGAGACGTTTCTTCAGTGGAAGATGGAAATTCTCCCGTTGTTCATCTATTTGTCCCTGTCGAATTTCCTCGTCGGCTGCAGGCTGTCGCTCGACCGGGAACAGCCGACTCGGATGGAAGCGTATCGTCGGCTGGACCGGATTTCTCAGCTGGTCAACGACGTCCTCGGTCCCTACATCATCCTATCGGTGTACGCGAACTTGTCGCTTTTCACCATGTACTCCTACACGATGACCCAGATCGTGTCGAACGAGGCGATCGGAACCTACTGGAGATGCAGCTTCATGATCGCCGCAGTACTGAAACTGTCCGCCTTGTGCGAGGCCGGACAGCGAATGCTGGATGCAAGGAAGGAGACGCCCAAAGCGATGGCTCGGGCGGAGGACGAGGGCGAGAGGGAAATCATTGCCCTCTCGTATGCCGGGAAGGGTGGGAGGATCGGGGCTCTGGCGCCGATGCAGTTGTTCGTGTTGAAGCGGTCCCTCATGGTCACCATGTTGGCTGCCATCTCCACCTATTCCATCGTTCTCTATCAGTTCTAGTGGATCCGGTGCGAAAATTGGTCGTCGATGAATGGGTTTCGGTTCTGTTACTGCTTTCGTTTCCGACGTTGAAGTTCTCGATGTTGTCACCGGTCGAGGAGAATCGCGAAAATACATTGGACCCCGTGTCGAAAGAGTCTTTCTTCGAGGATCCTATTCCAATTTAGCGTCGAAATATGCATTGTCACGGTAGTGCAGATGAATAGTGTATTTTTTTCCCTGAATCTGAACGTAGCGGACTGATACCGAAGTTCCTTTTAAATATCAAGTCTTAATGAATAAAATATGTCTTCGTTCTCTCCTTTATCATCTTTCACACCCGCTAAAAAAAAAAAGAAACTCATAAGGAAGCACAGAGTTTCGAAGAAAGTAGTTCAAGTAAGAGCAGAGATTTATTGGCTGAAACTCGGAAATATTGGATAACAACCCACCAACACGAATTCCCTAGTCGATTCTTCGATGCTCCTGCGGAAGAAAATGAAGATTATGAAGATAAATAAAGCGGCAGAGAAGGGACGAGGAGCTCTTGTAGCCCGGGCGGGCTAAGGCAGGGCAAGATGAATTAGCATGTAATACGATTCCGCATATTCGATAGCAGCGAGAAAGGACCGCCGGTGGGTCCACTTCACTTGTTTCAGAGTGGTTTGAGACCACGTGGGCCGAGATGCGCAAACAATCCCCGATCGGCGTACAACATTGTTTCCATCATTTTCTGAACCCGTAGATGGCACTCGGAGTAGGAAGTGGTGCCACCTGTGAGAGTCGATGATTCTTGGCTTATCTTGCTTTTTGCTCCACAGATGTCTCATCATGGTGAAAGTTCCACATGGTTCAGGGAGAAGCTGCGGGAAAAATGCAAGCGTCTTGTGGGTTCAGTGAAATCATAAAATTAAAGTTTGACGCAATTCTTTTGAAATTTTACATATTTCTCATATCTAATACTTCTGACCTATTAATATGAAAATAATTCGACTTAGCCCACTGGATGACTTAGATTATTTAAACAAAAGATAATTGGAGGCCCCCAATCCATCTCCCACACCTCCTTCCTCAGTTATCCCAAATGCTGAGCGCCGAGCACCGGGCGAGGAAAGAAGAAAGCGTGTACCCAATCGAAGCCTGGGTATGGCCCGGCTGGGTTCGACACCCAGCCTCCCTGACGGCACGCGGACGCTCTACCACGTAGGCCTTCTCCGCCGGTTGAGGGAATCGTTGCTTAAGGATGGATATGGCAGGAAAAGGCTGCCTGGGGGGAGGGGGAGGGGGAGACCAGAAGTGGGCGGCGCACTTCCATTTCTTGCTTTTAGTTCTTTCGCGTGGTCGGTCGAGTTCTGTCCTCGTCTCGTGTGACCATGGATGGATTCGTGTGGTTTTCATCTCGCGATGGGCATTGATGGTGTTTTTGTATCGCGAGTCTCGAATTTATTTTAATTTATCTTTGCACTTTCAAGGATCAAGGTCATGGAAAAGAAAGGCAAATTAGGTTTGTGACAGTTAACGTTAACAGGATGGATTTTATTTCGTTTTACCGATTCCTTCGCGTTACTCATGAATTCAACGATTCCCGAGTGTCCTTGGTCCATCCCCGCCATACTGTGACAGACGCAATGCTCTGTGATGATGCCCCAGGGGTTAGAAACAAACGTGTTCATTTTGCAAGGAAGGCGAGCTCCACTCCCGCCAAGTCGAGTCCGCCATCCGACGTCCTTGGACAGGTGGTTAGACGTGAATGAAGATGGATTTTTACCCTCTTCTACTCACTCCGTGTGCGGGGATCCAGCCGTTTCTCCGACGACCACGGTATTTTCCCAGTATCTTTTCTCTTTACCGCGGTTTCGTAGGATATCCCCAGGGTGGATTTGGATATTTGTTGCTCTGGGATTGCAGTCGAGTAGCATGTAGGGAACTGGGGTATTCAAATATTGGGTATATATACGAAGAAGGTGAGTGGGAACGGCGTTCCCGTACTTCTTGCAACTCCTCCAAACAATAAGTATTGACAATCGACTTCAAACATACGAGTAAAAAAAACTGACAAAAATGGCAGACGTGCGGCGGCGAGGCGGTTCAATCCTTGTTGATTCTTCTACGAATCGACATGCATCGCTCTATTCTAGGAAAAGTGGGGAAATATAGTCCCAATTGCAAATCTACGATAAATCTTCGTAATGGAAGATCTTTTGACGAATGAGGGGCTTTAACGAGAAAAACGTTTTTGTTCGATTCCTTTCCTCTGTGGATGGTTCTGTGTAAAGGAGTCATGCGAGCACTTGACATTGACGACGTGGATGAGATGAAACAGAACACGGGCAGAGCTAACCTCGACTAGAAAGCCAGCCTTTGAATGGAGGTCTCAGACGACTTCGTTGATGATGCTTGGAGGACGAGCAGAGAAGGCTGCCGGGAGAACGACTTCGAGACACCAAACCCGATAGGGGGAAAATGTATTCCTTCGGAAACTTGTATTCAAGATATCGGATGGTCCGATCTTATGGGGGTTTGCCGGGTAGTATGTAATGGAATGATTAGGGTATGAGGACGAGGGAAATCGCTCGGAAAAGTTTTATCGCGTGCAGGAGTGCACTAAAGGGAAAGTCCGATAGCTATGACGGACCTCATTAACAGATTGGCAAGCGCCGAGTCTTTCCGATGCACAACAGAACGCGGGCCGAGGCATAGCCGAGATATCGAAGAAAAAGAAGCAGCCTGTCTGGAGCTGCGTAAACGAAGGCCGTTTTAGATATCTGCCTCTCTCTCCCTCATGAAAGACACACAACGGCAATCGAAAATGTAATGCATAAAGTTTAATTTTAAATACAATCTGACGTAACATTGGATAGATCGGGACATGGAAAAGTAGGGTGAATGCATCCCGAGGCTGCGCGTGAAAACTTATTCTTCCTCGACTTATTTTAATAGCAACTATTGCAAAGGAGTTTGACATTGGGAATGGACAAGATTTCCTGCCGTTAAGTGGAGTAGAGGGCGAGCGCTGTCCCTCCTTGTCATCCAGACAACGTCGAGATCCTCTTCCATTTAAATTCATTCATGCAGCTGATTGTCTATTGCAGATGGTTTCCATGATAATTCCACATGCATAGCAGACGAGTCGATGTATATCAATCCAGAGGGTGTTTTCAACGTTCGTTTAGAATTTTCTTTGTTCTGAGTCTGCAGGGTAGGACAAAAAAGACCAACAACTTTGAGTCATCACATGATTGCCTAAGTCATATCTCACTAAATTGGCTTAGGAAGTAGCATGTTTTAATTTATTTCAAAGTCAACAAGGCTGCAAAAGTCCATCAATTCAGATCAAATTCAGAAACTATATTATATCAATAACAAGTCTGACGTTTGAAATGGACACTTCCTTTAAATAAAAAAAAAGGATATTCCTAATGAAGTTTGAGAAGACTCCGAATTTATACTCATCTACCATATAGATTGGGAAGAAGCTCGTGAAAACCGTCTGCAAGAGACAACCAGCTCAATGTATGAATTTAAACTGAAGAGTAGCTCGACAGGCAGCAATCGAGTGTTTTCTCCACTTTACTACCAGCAGGCTCTTTTGTCCATTCTCAGTGTCTAGCTTATATTCGATAATTGCTGATAGCATTGTTTTGGCGCAAATTTGGCTGATGTAGGTATAATTTTTTATTTCTAAAGTTCTAAAATTAGTTAATAGTTCTAAAAATAGTGAAGTATTGAATAGAGCTAGTTACTAGTTCTAAAATTGTGTTCTTTTTACTAATTTACAAGTACTGATCAGGAATTTATTCGGCCACAGCATCAAAGCCATTGGAACAAAGAGAGTTATTTTTTACCGGTTGCGCCAGTATGAACAAATAGTGGTAGTTGAACGCGTGTATCGTCGAGATTTCAATCATCGTGTGCACCTGATCGGAAAAAATATTCGGCGAATAAACAATTTTGCAAGAGCTCATCCTATACTATGTAGACACGGCCGTTTTCTTCTGAGGAATCTTCCCAAGATTCTAATTTGAAAAAAGTGTACATATATATAGCATCATTAACCATTGAATTAAAACAAAATTAGAAATGGAGCTATTGTTTTGAAACACCCTGTATAACATCCTTTTGGTGATTTCTCGTTTCTAATATTGAGAGTATATTTTCGATTCAGTTCTGCAAATGACATAAACTCCATGTTCAACTTCACTGCTTCTCCAACCCAATGGAAGGTGGCCAAGGCTAGACGGGACGTGGGATTCGTGCTTGAAACATGCTGCATCTTTGATTTTTTAGCCCCAGTCCTCCTTGTTTGGTTGCTGAGTGCGATTGTGAAGGTGACCTCTACTAGACCGAGACGTACATGCAACTAAGGTCGAACGGGGTGACGGAGTGCACATTGCGCATGTTTCACCTACTCTCCGGATCTAAATAGCCGAAGACCCTTCGAAAGAGTTCGAAAGTGGTGAAATCGAAAAGATATGTGACGGCTTGTTCAACACTGGGTCTATGGAGCGGCGTTGATGTAAGGAAAACGCCAAGAAGAGATCCAATCAAATTCCGTAAATGCTAGAGAAAATAATTTTGTCCGCTCTGATAAAATATCGTTCGATTGATAAAAAAAAATCGAGGTGCAAGGGGTATACGAGGGGAAGCTGAAAAGTTCGCGACTTTTCCTAGAAGAAAACGCAAATTTGGTAAACTGAATCAATCTTATTTAACATAGTCACCCCTCAACTGTACACACTTGTTACAACGTTCCTCCAATTTTTGCAATCTCCGCAAAAAGAACTCCTTAGGTTGGTCCGCGAACCAGTTCTCTGCGGCACCAATGACCTCCTGATCGGAAGCAAATCTCGTCCCCTTCAGGTGTTTCTTCAACGCTGGGAAGAGATAATAATCCGAGGGGGCGAGGTCCGGCGAAAAGGCCGGGTGGTCCAACAACTTGAACCCCAAATCCTTGATTTTCTGCGTGGTTTGGTGGCCGGTGTGGGCAGGCGCGTTGTCTTCCAGAAAGAGCACCCCCCGACTCAGCTTCCCCCACCGTTTTTCCTTCAGAGCTTCCCGCAAAATTCATCTAATAGTAGCATGTAGTAGGTGGCGTTGATCCCCTGGCCCTTCGGCAGGTACTTTATCAAGGTGACACCGTCCTTGTCCCAGAACACGGAAGCCATGATTTTTCCGGCCGATTTCTGAACGCGGAACTTCTTTGGCCAGGGAGACCCGCTATAACACCATTCTTTGGATTGTTCCTTCGTCTGGAGATCATAATGGTGGAGCCACGTTTCATCCATGGTCACCAACCTGGCAACAAAGTCTTCAGCACTAGCGTGGAACCGCGCCAAAATGGCTTGGGAGGCGATCACGCGATTCCGCTTCTGGTCTGCATTGAGGAATTTCAGAATCCATTTCGCAGACAGCTTTCGCATGTCGAGGATGTTACGGATGACGTGGGAAACCCTTTCCCACTTCATGACCACGCGCTTGTCGACGTTGCTGAATTCCGGTCTTGACGCCGCCATCATGAGTTCAAACTGCCGAAGGAAGCAAACTAACGGTCGTACCGGACTCTCACGGCGTGTGCGCTCTAGCGATCACCTCCCCTCCCTACATCCCTCGTGGCGCGGCTTTTGCTCTCTTGCGTCTGGGTAAAGTCGCGAACTTTTCAGCACCCCCTTGTAGTTTTCAAGATGTCCCATTGCAAAACTTCTTTCATGTCGATCATTATTCCACGTCCTTAGAAATTGAGTGCCTTTCTAGACCAGAAGGGGTGAATAAAGAAACAGAATGAGGAAGAAAGAATGCAGCCATTCGAATTATCTCAAGTATGCACAAAGCTGTAGTTGTCAGCCTATTGGTAACCCAATCTGATTCGGGTGTTAGGCTGGAACTGCAAGTCCTCATTAGCTCCGACGAGATTCGGAATAATATAGTGAACGTCATCGGGAGGTGTGCCGAAAACGTACAGGTTCTATTTTCTACCTTTCATCCAAATGTCTGAGATCCAAAAATAAAAACAAATTTTGTATGCCCGAAGCGAAGGTGTCCCACCTTCCCCTGGGGTAATACTCTTTTAGTGCTCCATCCTGGAGCAATGAACGTATGCGGATGGACCTCGTGTGACCTTCAGAACTGCGAGCGGAGTCTCCAGCTCTTTCTCCGTCGGGCTTGTTGCTTCTGCTTCGTCGCGGGTGTCACCTCTCCCTCTCCTGTATTCCATGCCTGTTGCTCGAATTCTTCATCTGTCACCACCTGTCGAGCAGAATATATATTTATATATATTCTGGTCTATACATTTATATCGAGTACAAGCGTATTTTCATCATAGGTTCGGCTGGCATCAGCTCAGATACTTGGAATCTCGAGCCCGTAACGAAAAAATCAAAATTATAATACCAGTCACCCGTAAGAGAATGTTGGCGCTCAAGGCTTGCCTTGAATTCGGGGCATTTTCCTTCGAAGGAATACTTGGTTCCCAAGAGGTTCCGGTAATTCCCGAAGTGTCTGATCCTGTACGTCCCCAAAGGAGTATTCTTTGGAATGTCCCAAATTATATGGGCCTCACTGGTTCCGAACACTCGAGGCTTCCGTTCGTACACATACCTTCAAGTATGAGGGGAAAAGTGTTGTGAACATTTTTGTAACCTTAGCTCTACAATATTTATTTCTATGTTGAAATACTTTGATATATGAAATACTCACATCAACTGTATTTAATACTTAACATGAGCTTCTAAACGGATGCCTTTCCAAGCTTTGCATTCGTCGCCCGTAGACCCCCAACAAAGAAATCCGAAAAAAATAGTCCTAATACATAGTATTTACGCTTATTCCTCTGCGTGAAAGCAAGCTGCCGACCCCAACCGTAAGAACCGCGACGGTCATCGTACAGACACGTGAAGACTACCTAGAAATGATATCTATCATTGCGATATCAAGACCGTCGATCGACCTGCAACAAGTTCTTAAAGTAATGATCGGTGTAATTTCCTAATATGATTGGAACCGTATAAACTAATTGCAGAAAAAGGCTTCCAGACTTAGTTTCCCACGAAGCGTCCGTGGCCACGTCCACCCATAAGTCGTTGGCTTCTAACTTCTCGACGAGCAGGTACGTCCCGTTCTTCCTCCTGTCGTTGCGCGGGTTCCCCGACACGAATGCGACGTGCACGGAGTCTTGCCTGCGGTACATGCCTTCCGGTTCCAGGCTGCAATCGCCGAAATCCTTCCGGACCGGCGGATGATCGGGCATTATGAGGTTGAGGAGGCTTATCTGCTTATCGAGCAGGTTTGGGGGGAAGAGGTCCGATCTCATGGTCGCTCCCTGGAAAATAAAGTGCACTGTAGAAAATACGCCTTCAAGGAGAGCACTTGTTCGGCTCCTGCAGAGAATACGGGAAAAAGGAGGCCATTTTTACCGCATATCTATAAATTCAGGATTGATTTTACTGCCGAGAGAAGCAAGTTTGACGAGTTCACTATGAGAGGCAATCGAGCTATATATAAAAGTCCTTTTTTTTTGGAGCTTAGGAAAATATAGGAAGCTTTTTTTTTAATCAGGGCAAGGTCAGGTAGGTTCATTCCATTCCGTTTTATTGGCCTAATTTCACCAGAACTCCGTACGCCGACTCGAAGACCTGCTGCTTCGGAATGCTCAAATCACGGTTTTCTCAATCGAAAATTGCTGCTGGGGTATTCTTATATTCCGCCGTGGGATAGCAGATGTTTTGTTTGCGAGAAAGTGCCGATAAACGGAGTGGCCCGAGTTTTCCAGGTCGACAACAACCGTGAAAAAAAAAACCTATAGAACGAGACCAAATATGGAAAATTTCATGGCGGTCTATTTGGAAAATCTCCGATGTCAATGGATAGGTATCGACGCTTTCTTACATCGAAAAGAGCATCCGCGAGTTTCTCGAATTGGTCAATGTATGCGGCATTAGTGTATGGACCAAATATCGTCGACGCTCCCTCGTACCTCTGGACCTAAAGAAAAGATAAACAGATTGATGAAAGAAGGAATCGAGATCATCTGCACATGGGCCCGACTGGGACGCACCTGATATTCCTCGAAAGTGGCCACATAGCTGGTGTAGGTATTGCTCAGGCCGGCGAGGATGATCTTGGGATCTCTCTTGCCGTGAGAGCGCATGACCCGTCGCAGGCGATCGCGGATGCGCCTCCCGGCCATGGTCGTGAACTCCCCCGGCAGGGCGGCGATGGCCACGTTCCCTATCATCCCCAGTGTGGTCTCCACCACCTCGGGTTGCCATGGGTACGGCCACGTCATCTGCAAGCCATCGGCACGGGTGTGATATGCGTTACAAGGTCTATAGGCCTATTTCCAAAGTCTTGCACCGCAGGTGGCCCTTCCGAAAGCCGTTACAGTGTGATTACCTATAAGCTGCAAGGTGGAAAAGGTTTTCTGTTATTGTAAGCTGTTAGATACACGACATTCTCCAGATCAGAAGGTTTGGGCCAGTTTATTGTCTTATGGCCTATTTCTGTGGTCGGCAACTGAATTTCACAGGGGGCCGGATGACAAAACGCTGCACGTTCGTGGGCCAACATCTATCAAGTGTCAATAAAATTTTAATTTTGATGAATGTCAAACGTCCAGCCGAACGGCGACTGTTAGACCGTAATGTGCGATAGCCCGCCAGTTATTGACCGTTGGCCTACTTCAAAAATGTAGGTGAAGGAGTGGGTGGCACCAAGGAGAACTCCCAATCAGGGGAAAGTTTAAGAAATAAAAAAAGTCCTTAATTAACTTTCTTTTTTTTTCCAATATTCTCTTTTACACCTTGTATGAAATTTCTCGAAATTGCGAGGGGGAGGGGGGATTAGCATTTGCCACACCTGCCCTTCCTATGTCCATGTCCCAGTTTACATATTGTCGCCCAATTTTCGATGGTTCTTTTTTCTTTGAGTGTGTCGAAGTACCTAGTCACGTTTACTTTTCTTTTCTATGATAAAAGAACCTCCAGAGGCATAGAAAGAATTTACGTCTCCGGTGTTGAATAGGATGGGTTTGGGGGCATGGCATTTCTTCTGTTCCTCCGTCGGCTGATCGAGAAGGGCCGTAAGGATGCGCCAGATGCCGTGCTGGTCCTTCTCTCCCTGCGTGAACTCCAGGCTCCCGTACCCGTCGGTCGTCCCGGCTGCGAAGCTGTAGCCCATGGCCGGCTTGCAGGTTGTCACCTACGAACCCGTAAGGACGATATCTTTATACAAGCAGTATTAGATAGTGTTTTCGCCAGCTTGTGAATAAGGGTGCACACTAACTGATTGCAAGAAGGAAACGTACATTGGTTTTGTTCCCGTCTTCCTGTTCCAGTTCGAACTGGTAGTTGGTCATGTCGACGTACTGACCGATGGACTTGATGGCTCCTCGAACCCGTGACCTCTCCTTGTTCCTTCCTATCTCCTCTATTATTTCCTAGCGGGAAGACAAGAGTGGGAGCCCGGACTTTTGGCATTCGCACTAGCACGCGAGAGGTACTCACGAGGGCGGCCTCGGCCTGTCTGTCCCCGATGATCCAAGTGGACTCCTGCATGTCCTTCCCGGGTCCGCTGGCCACGCAGAAGTCCCCTCGGTCCTTGCAGGCAGAGGTGATCGGGTCGCAGGGCTCCCCTGTCTTGATGCACACTGGCGACTTCAGATTCGGGCTCGTGTCTCCCAAGTTCGATGCAGGGAACGCTGCTATGAACGGGCCCTGCAATTCACGTTTTAAAATGCTGCTTAAGGGAACTTCCACTCCGGTAGCCCTGTCGAAGTTATAAAAGCAGGCGTGCGGTACGAAAGTTTCGTTCAGAACTAGCACCAGAAAAGAAACTGTTCCTCGTCTTAACCACTTGGATTGGGCCCGTAACGATTTCCTGCTCCAAAGCTCCATCGTTCTGGTAAAACATGCTTTCCCTTCCTCTGGTGCCAAGCGCGGTTTGATGCAGTCGAAACAGTATGTGAATCCAAAAGATGTTTTGCATGTGGTTTTACCTCACACCTACAGCTTGAAACTAATCTTTGGGGCATGTATCTGTTTTCGCCCCCCATGAGGGCATTTTTCTTGAAGGCTTGTCACGTCGAAGAAATTCCAATCAGAAAGAATAGTGAATTTAACATGATATGCTGTTATTTTATGCTTTCGTTGAAATGCCTGAACATCATGCGCAACAGAAGTCAAGGTTTGAGGGAGAGGCGAATTTATATTCGAGATTTCCGCGCTGTCTGTCAGTGCCCATTAGCGTGAAAAGTTCAACTGGAAATGAGTCCACTAGGTTCTGCCCAGGGGGTCCTTGAGGCTCGTGAAACTCATGACGATCCCGACGATAATGCCTTGAGCCATCAATCTTGTCAATACTTATGGCATACAAAACATCAATAAAACTCTTCTCTCCTTTTTGACCATGATAAACGCAAGATTTCTCTAAACGATTTATGTGTAGTCCCCTTTTCGAACGAATTGATGCATACCTACTGCGGTCCAAGCCTCTGCTCACAATGACTCATCTGCGAGATTGCTGATGCTCAGCCCCTCAGGGTCGCGGGAGGTGTGCTTCATTGCTCCTCTGACAGAGGAGATGCTTCGCCCCCGATATCTAAGACTCGTGCTCACTCCACTCTTAGGAATAAATTACCGTCTTCCCACAGTCAACTTCCCCACACGAAATGTGACAATCCAGGAGCCCTTTTTGGCAGTATTATTAGGTATATTGTACATGAGAAAAATTTTCGACCAATCCAGAACATGGAGTGCTCTCGAGCTATACTTTCGGGTTCAATTAATCACAGTTGTTATAACTTGTCACGTCTTGTCATACCGGAAGGATCAGAAAGCATTCCGTCATTCATCTATGAGCTTCGCTTGGCTCCAGACGCCCATTTCGAAGATGTAAACGTTTTGCACGAGACAATTGTTGCGAAGCTCTGGTGTGATAAAGTGAAGAGCAATCTGTGACATTGGAATGCGACATCCCGACTCCTGGGCTTGTACGACGCATATCTGAATATATATGTTTCTCTTCGTCAAAGAGAGGCCGATAGAGAGGATCCGTCTTGGCCTTCTCCTTCTCTTGGCTACGCCACTGGTAGCATGTGATCAGTGCCTGACAGTCTGAAATTACTGGGTGGAATGATGAGAGACGTGTCGGGGAGCATGGAGTTCACTCGCGTCTTTTCAAGGTCATGCTCTCGAAACACGACGAGACCGGTCAGAAATTTTTTGGAATGGTGTAGTTCTCTCCCGTACCGGCACGACGATGAACCCAGACAGGACCGAAGGAGAGAGCCAATAAGGGCTTATCCCGAGGGAGATGCCGTAGGTTGTAGGCCATTGCAACTAGTGAATGGCATCTGACGTGCTACTCTTGACCCCGAGAGAACTCTCGTCCTCGCCTGAATCTCTGCTTCTGGAAGCTTCCATGACCCTCTGAATAGGAATTAAGAACCGAGGCGGATGCGTTCCCTGGCCTCCATTCTCCTTCACGAGCGCGAAAGTGTGGGTGAAGTTTCCATCCACCTCACGACCGAAAGCTACCGAGGCTTGAACGAGGATCTAGAATGTATGGGAATCGCGGTTTTCGAATGGTGTCGCTGTCCTTGTTCCTGTCGCTCTTAAATCTCTCTACGTTCCCACCCCGTCCAGTTATATGGCCCATATGGACCCTTTGAAGGTAGTGATTTAACAGGCATAACCGTTCGTCGAGGTTATGCATTACAGGATGTTGTTGTTTCAATTTATGGCACAAAACCGGAAGGAAAGTCTTTAGTTAAAACTTATGGCTTGAAACACGACATCATATAAACAAATGCCTCCTAATAACGAGTAATGAGCGTTGCTGCAATTAAAAGAATCGAAATCTGCTTTAAAAATAATCCATTAGTATCTTATCAAAGCCTATATGTATTTCCTGATTTTAAATGACTAATTACAAACGTGTCTCATTCGCGAGCCTCGGAGCCAAACAGGACACAAATTACGAGTTAAAATCAAACTGATCCCAGTCAATTGGCTGAATAAGTGCAGTAGAATAACTTCCGAGTCGGCTAAGACGGATTGAATCAAGCCATAACGGCGTTTGCGTGTAGATCCACTTTTTAAAAATATATATATAAATCATATTTTTTCGCAATGAATACCAGTTGTAAGGAATGGTCCACTACCCGTTTCGGGTCACAATTGTTTGTCAAGGCATCTCGACTCGTCCTTGAGAAGAGAACCAGTTCCGAAAATGCGAACGACGGAATTACCTTTCCCGGCATGACTTCGCCGTTGAAGTGCTTCTCGACGATGAGGGAGGCCACTCCCTTGTTGTCGCTGGATATGAGCATATTGGTGTTGTTCATGGAGGTCGGGTGGACGGCGAACCAGGCGAATACGCCGCGGATCTCTCCGTCGGATTCGAACTGCAGCAGTTGCATCACTTTGTCCACGTCATGCTCGTATCTGAAACAGGGCATTGCCGTAACACGGCATAGAAATAAAAGGAACGACAGGGAATATCACGTAACAATTTCGAAGATCGAAAATAGTTTAGGGATTTCGACAGGGTGAAATACCGGATTTGCTATGTGAGACCTCACCCCCTGGTTTTACAATCGCCTTAGCTGTACTGGACGAGCAAGTTCTTTTGAAGTGGACCTTGGAAACGTCTCGGTCCTCTTTCTCCTGGCACCAAATCAGTAATCTAATGAGCCCTACTTCCATAGCAGTGAGATCGATCCGAACAAAAAAAATTTTCTCCTGGCTATGATTTTAAAAACTCGTCCGGAATAATACATTATATACGAGGCTGCTTGTCCCTTGTTGACCTTTTGAGGAGCAGGCTTCAAGGAAACTAGCGTACCCCGAAGTGAGTTTTTACTGCTCGACTTTTATTCCATGAGATTCATACCAATATTCAGCGCCTCCTTTTCCTTAACTCTCTGGATTATCTGCCGTTGGAGGCGTGTAAGGGATACACAAAAGGGGTTCTCCACTGTGCTCTTAGCTCTCGTAATGGCGACAATAGCCGTTACACTGGGCTGGGAAAGTATGGTATGTTGGGTGTCGCTGCGATTGCGTTAATGAGCTTCGAGCAGAGATTACTCGGGCTTCATTTAAATGGAGCACCCTGTAATATAAGAAAAAGTAGTGGGAGAATGGGATGGTAGAGCAAAGGCAACACTCTGGCCTAGATTTTTTTTTTCTAAAGCGAGGGCATTGCCCTCACGTCGAGGGGATGCATCACTCAATCGTGCGGATGGGAGACACTCATGTCCCTTTGGCAACCAAGATCAACAGGAGCTTTTCAGTCGTGGAAATGTTCGCATTTATTGTAGATCTTTCAAAGACTGACTTTGTCGACAACAATTTTTAGATTAAACGAATGCTGGACAAGTTGGGCTGCTATTTCATCGGGCTAAGATCGGATCAGGTCGTCGATTTTAACTTAGGAATATCAATAAGATGGATCGCGAGAACAAGTCGAACCCACCTGTGAACCCGTTTAACACCATGGTTCTACATCTTCGGCTTTTCGCTCGATTGAACCGTGACCTTAAACGATGACCTAAATTAGCGTTGAAGTTATTGAGTGGACTTGAGAGAATTGACACGAATTAATTTCTTACAGATTTCTTAATTTATTACAGATTTCATTGACTAATGAACCGAACGAAACAGAAACCCTAATTACAGCAGATTCCTGAGCTTATGAAATCCTCAAACGCATATCACAGAGTCGTCCCGGCAAAACAGGTTATTCCCTGCCCAAGCGATCGAATCGAATGCACAACTACTTAGGCAGGCAGAGAACCGTGCTCAAGTCACTTCCATTCTATCGAATTCAATTGTTTTACCTTTTGCGCTCTTTTTCCGGATTGGCCAGGTACGCTGTGGGACTCCTGTTGACGTTGGCGTTGGGGACCAGGGTCTCCCCGTAGTAGATCTTCCCCGGCCGGATGCTCCGGTGCGCTTCTCTGATGCTCTGTGCGAGGAGTCCACAACGTCAAAGATTAGTTCGGACCTTTGTACGCGATCCAGCGTTCTATCTCGTTTTTGTCACGTAAGCCAATGTGACTGAAATTGAGCTTTAAGGAAAACAGAGATCTTGCATATTCTTCTACTTTAAGTTGGACAATTAGACTTGTGACTTGTCTCGCACAAGTCACGTGATTACTTAGCTATTTCTGGATGAGAATTTTCTTCAGTAGAATAGATTCAAAATTTGGGGGATTGCGCTCATTGGTGGTTGTTTGCATGCCATTATCACCCGTCGCAACATTTCAATAGCAAAAAAAAATCTATTTTCTATGGGGTTTTATGTTCCTCATCTTCCGGATTCGTCCACCATCGTCTCGCAATAAATAATTTTTTTAAATGTTTGTCAAGACTTCTATGACGTGTTCAAGGGTTGCGACCGGAGCTCAAGGTCTCGCGAAACCGGTTTTTTTTTTTCCGAATTTATGTACTCGCAGAGAGTTGATGAAAATATGCGTCTGAGGCTTGCGGGAGGTGGGAACCATCTCATGAGTGGCATAGGGAACCAGATCAAATGTTACTTTTAAATGAAGCGTAGAATGAATCGAAGCTATTTGTGCAACAGTCGGAAAGGCTCTGATATCGGCGAAGTAGACAGGCGTAGCGAATGCTTACGTTTTTCTTTCTTAAATTTCACTTTTTCAGCTGCAGAATATGTGTTACCACGGTGGCTCGGTCCGACGAGAGCTAAGAGGAAAGTCCAAGTTTCGGGGAGAAATTTTCAGAACGACAATGCAAAAGTTTTTCCTTCGTGAAGAATCTCGCATAAAAACTACGATTTCATGGATGAGACTTACGTCCAAGATCCCTTCGACGATGGCATCGAATGTTTCCTGGACGAAACCCCGGTTGGGGATGTTGTACAAGGCGTAGGACAAGAAGCCGCTAGGTCCAGAATGAGTGTGCGTTCCTGACAATATCACGTTCCCTCCGTGGTATTTTCCTCCGAATTCTGCATTCATTCGCTTCACCACCTGAGGGAAACCAGAGAAATATTGTGTACGCAAAATAAAAAATACGAAAGGCTCAAAAATGCAGAAGGCGAGCTAAGCCCATCCTGGGGAGGATGGGGAAAAGCAATAGAATAGCTCTTACAACTCGGTCTAGGTTAGTTAAAGGAAATAAATCTTATGAATATCAATGCGCTTCAATCATAGAATTTCTTTTTTTACTCGGCAGAAGATTGTAGAAGGAATTTATGGCGTTTTCCATTGGTCGGTCATGCATTATTTTGAGGAGAATAGGGAATGTGCACAGTCACGTTCCTGGCAAGGTCATCGTAAATGACTATGATACCGCCACATTTTTTGGGGGTCAAGTTCAAGAAAGACTTAGAGTGATCAATCAAGGTCTTCCTTCAGGATAAACCTCACCTCCAAGGATGATATTTCAAGATCAAGGCCTTTCGACCGTTGAAGGTCGACGAAGAGGAACTAGCAACTATCCTTTGCGTCGAAATCGATCCCCCTCCTTTTTTTCGTCTCCACTTTCTGTCACTCTTACAAGTGTCGCTACAGCAGATCCTATTGCGGCATGAATATTCTGCTAGTGTAACATTCTGATGAGGCGACTATTATACGTATATGATACACGCTTCATTTGATGAAACACAGCGAACAGTGGGCCGCAGCAAGCTGGTGAAGCATGCTTCAATTAGTCGTGTTTCATCCAATGAGGTGTCTACACGTCTTGCAAATGTTCCACCAGTGTGTGGCCAGCCTTACGAAACGAGACGACTTCCTGATGGGGTGAATAGGGACTTTTCTATTTGTTCTCTGACGAGCTGAATCAAGGTAAACTTTTCTGCTCTTAATTATTCGGGAAAAGCTTGTAATTAAGCGTCGAGTGTTAGTGGCATCCAGTTCTTTTCCAAGTTTATTTAAATAGGAAAAGATGAGAGCTGGGAATTGAATCTCTCTGCAAGTATGTCAACTTTGTTTCAGGGAGGGTTTAGCTAAATGAATCGTGACTTAAACTCGTTTTGGGATATAATTGTTATGCGAGGTCACTCGGGGGGGGGGGGGCTTGGATTCCTGATGGACAGCGGAAAGAAACAGGCAGGTTGATGCATTCCCTAGTGAAATTTCTCTCTTTTCCTCATTATGGGTGAAAATGCGTGGAATCGTTCCCCCTCATGCCCTTCAAAACTCATGGCATCCTCATGAATTTTGAGAGGCATCTTCTGAATTCTCTAGCGCAGCCCTTCCTCATTATTGCACGTGCACGTCGGAGTGGAAAGGCGGAATAAGGGAAGCGAAACGATTCATTAATTCTTGCAGCATTGAATAGCATGCTTCAAGGATTTTCTTTGGGAAACCGTGCGTTAGGAAGCGATAATAAAGCAGGAAACTTCTCAGGGACTGGGGTTGTCGTGACGTTGGCATGTCTTTGGCAATCTTCCAGGTTCTTTTCCGTAGTAACTGCCAAGACATCACGATTTATAGACACCATGCAGGACTGGGGAAACTTGCAATATTTACAAATCCATCGACGTCGTCACGACTTGGAAACAGAGCGTAGGAAAAAAAAAACTTCCTACCAGGAAACTGACTTGGCTTAGACCGGCAAACAAAATCTGACTGATTCTTGCCACACTGTGATGTGGGTTTGGAATATTGAAAAAGCAGAAAAGATAAAACGAAACTCACTGAACGCAGTGGAGTAACGGAGCTGGATGCGCGCTCAATGTAGCACTGTATATATAAGTTGCCTGAATTGAAGTACAGGGATTTTTATCGCTAATTACAAAAAGATGGACGAAAAGGAGTTAATGTGCTCACAATACTAAATAACGGGACTTGTGTTGCACAGATTTGTTTGCATACGTTACCCATGAAAAATGTCATTGAAACGACCTCTATCTCGAAGGCAGCATTGATCTGCAATACATGACGGCAGCCGCCGCCTTCAACATGACAAGGACTCTCCGGAGGGATAGGATACATTCCTCAAAATTCAGTGCAGCAATCGTCCTTGTTTATTTATAGACCTGCTCCTTGGATGCTTTCCAGAGGGAATTAATCTGTGGCTGACAAGACTGGGGACCTTGATGGTCAGGTGTTGTCACCAAAGCAGTAAATGATGAACCCAGGAAAAATTGTACGCAACGTTGTCATCTGCTTCCTGAGCTGTTCGCCGTGAAGCGTCATCCTTTTGGAACTTCATAAGTCCCTCACGCGAAGGATCTGGTGGTGCAGTGCTACTTGAAGGCCGCCTGCGAGATGGAGGACATTTCAGACGTGGGTAACGTGCATGTGACTCTTGGTGACACCACTCAGGATTGAACCTATTAACTTTATCCTAAGTTTTTTTTTAATGCACAATTTAAATCCTTACGTTTCTTTCGAGACAGTGTAGGGAGACTTTTCTCTTTGAAAAGGGAGACCGGGGAAAGAGAGTGAAAAAGTTACACGTTTGTGCAAAATTTGCGCAACCCCTAACGTAATGATACCCAGTCCTGGGACCCGGAGTTCTCACCTGTGAGCAAGCAATGAGAGAAAATAATGAGAGAATTAATGAAAGGAGTCCTTGAACTTCAATGCGGGAATGAGTCAAGAATGGGATTATAGAAGCTCATATGAGGATCTTTCAAGTCCTTGAATGAATGAAAGAGGATTGAGAGAAGTTAGAACCTCCTGTTTGACGGCAGTCCCCATCATTCCGATGTCGGCGCTGCAGAAGACGATGCAGTCCACGTCATCGCAGGCGATGAAGGTTCTTGCGAATTGCCTCAAGTGGATCCCTTTCGTCTCCTGCCAATGTTTCGCGTACCCCATCTACCAACAAACTTTCATGAGATGAAACTCTTTTCAATTTCCCGAGCGCTTTCTCTTATCCCTAAGACTTAGTCTTAAACTGAGGCGCTTCCAGAAAATTATTCATCTCATCACTGCATTTGGCATATGAGGAAATGTCATACACCCCAAAAACATGATACCCAAAAATCTTTCATTTTTCTTTGCGCCAATTTTTCCAATATGGAATCGAGGCCTTGTAACGCTTTCTGACATGGACACTTCACGAACAAGCAGTATTTAATTTAATTGAGAATTAAGAAACACTGAATCCCGCAATGATCTTTTAAACCTTCTAATGTTTGTTTTGATCAAAGCGACCATTAACTTTTTTATTTCGAGCTAGACATTTCAATTCCGAACTAGCGCTATCTGTGAATACCATCCATAGTTTTCCAACAGATTATGAGCCAGCATGAGCTACTTGTTCCAGGGCTTGGCACGGTTTAATCAAACTAACACCACACACACTTCCCCAATTCCTTCAGAGGATACACCTGAATCGCAAACTAGGATGCATATTGTGCAACTACAGGTCCGCCATTGGCAGTATCAGGATCAAGGCCTCCCTGTGAAACGTATCAATTGCCCCCTCAAGAAATTGAGGTGGAAGCATCTAATTGGGCGGTAGCTTTCACTCCATGATAACCCTCTCAGAAGGCCGTGGAGATCTCAATCCATACATTCCCGCTTAAAACCAGGAGCGCCGATGTGAAATGGGAACAGAACTCTGAATAAGATATGTGATGCAACTGAACAAGAGGGTCAAGGGAAGGAGGGAAATGACATCCCAGCAGGGCAAGTCCCCCCTTCATCAGCTTTCCCTGCACGTTCCGAAGTTCTACACGTCAAGGTCAGCAATTTTCTCTTTATTTTCCTCCGTGGAGGCACTCACTCATCTTCCGTTCTCGTTACTCACAATCAGTTTTTAATCGCCCTGCATTTTCCATTCGAGACAGTTTTGCAATCGGAACATGAGCTCTGTGTAGAGCTAATCGTGCATATTGTGTACGTGCAGGATCTACGGAAAAGGATAGCCCAGAGGGCTGGTTGTGAGGACTTCGCCTTCGATAGCAGCAACTGCTTCAGCCAGGTGCACTGAGCAATTTGAAGTAGTCGCTGTAGCGACTCTGTTGACTTCTGAAGATGGCGTCGCAATTGATTGAGACGTGAAAGTGGATTTCTCCTTTCTGACCTTGTTATGGTGAAGTCTCAAGGTCTCGTACATCGTGTGAGAGTGAGCAAAGAATGTCAATGATCCTGATCGTGTCAGTTTTCCTCAATGCATCATAACTGTAGTTAATAAGCAACCAATATTTTCTGCAATACACTTATAAGTAAGCATTGCATGGCGTTCGTCCTTTGTGATGGAGATACTAGCACAGATCTCATACGTGATGAAACCTGAGAAAAACTCCATTATCGCAAAACGTGTGAAATTGCTTGTCCAAGTCCAAAGTACAAGTATGCTAGGAAAATTTACTTTAAAGTACGAGTCCTCATTTTTGAAAAACACTTAAATGCCTTTTTGCCACCTTTTAATTTTCAAGTGAATTGCCAAGCTTAGCATGCATAAACATAAAGGCAATACCACTCGGATAATATTTTATATGGAAATAGGCAAGGTAAATTATTGTTTGTCATTCTCCGGTATGCATTTAAGTAACTTTCAACACCACCTAAAACTTATATTACGTGCGAATTATATGAATAATAGGTGATATCCTCATTACTAACATTTTGGTGGCTGCTTTGAAGTGAACAGAGGAAAAGTACCAATACTTTTATACCAATACTACAATACCAATACTAAGACGTTTCGTTTTGACAGTGGCAAACAAATTTCTTAATAGCCAATAAAATGATTACACCACTGCCATTCGCTGGACATGAAGTCACACGAGACGCCCTTGATCCTGAAGATTAACTAGATGTAAACAGACGAAGAACATACCATGGCGACATCGGCTGCCGGTCCGGTGACGTCACCGATCCCGATTCCCACGAGATGAGGAGGGTTCTGTTCAAACCCGGAAGCCGAGTGGAGGCAAAGGACGATCGGGAACACGAGCAGGAACATGGGGAATAGAAGGATGAAGAGGAATGAGAAGAGGAAGATGCTCACCCCACGGCCCTATCTTCGCTTCTGTGCCTGCCTCTCCCCTTCCGTTCCTGCGCTCGACCCGGTGGCCTTCTCTTCTTTTTTCCCTTCCTCCCAGGCGTTTCGTCCCGAGCGCTGCACATCCGAGAAGCCTTGCATCAACTGTTTCCCATCTTATAAACATGCAAGATAAATTCTACGTGATTCGATGATGCTGCTGTTGCCGAAGGGCGCGAACATGCGAGGTTTGGCGGTTATGATACCCTCGTCTCCTAGGGTGCATTTATTAAGCTGCAGATATTTGAAGTCAGGCTTATTAGAGACGTTATGCACCTTTAAGCCCGCCGCACACGAGGCAATTTTTGTAGCTCCGTCGCAGATGAAACCTCAGGGGCACACGGAGCAATCTGCAAGCAATGTGATTGGTCGATGCCAGAATTTGGGCGGGCCTAAATCGCAGCAACATCGCAGGACCCCCGCACACGGAACAAGAGTCGAGCGATGGCAATTTTTATCGCAGGAAAACTGAGCAGGGAGCAATATCCCGCGACGGCCGCGCGATCATCGTAGCACCCCCGCACACGGAGCAATATCGTGTGGAGCGACGGTGGAGCAACAAGAATAGCCTCGTGTGCGGCGGGCTTTATTGTACTGCGGATTCCCACGAAAGGAAGTGCATGGCCATCTTCATGAAACTTGAATTTTATAATAGTCGAATTTACATTCGTGCTTGAAGTTCAAAGAATACCATTTGCAATCACTTCTTTGAATTTTCCTATCATAAACTATAATGCGTCGTCTACAAGCTCAGTTGAAGTATATCAATGAGAAGCGGAGGCGTAATGCTTCCAAAATTATACGGGTTGCGCGCGACAGTGACTTCGTCGGAATCCTTTTTGCCCCATTCACTGTCCATACCATGAAAATTGCTAATAAGGGGTCGTTCAAGTATTGCGTAACCCCTGCGGGAGGGGAAAAGGGCTGAGTTAGCTGAAGCGTGTCCTCTCATAATTCTTCAGTTTCCTTGGAATTTTTTTTCGGTGGAAGAAAGAAAGGCGGCGATGGAAGCCTGCACTTAGTCTTCCTATTAAGCTGACTTTTATTTCATGCCTCGGGAGCAGAAATGGGTTGTATTGAACAAGAGCGCATTGGGGTAAGTATACGTACATAAAATCTAACTAAGTACTTAAATATACATTTATTTTCTTTGCAGTAACTTCTATTTTCAATGACTATATAGCGGAAATGGAACCACTTGCCTAGCGCTGTCAAGGCCTTACATTGTCGTAAGAGCGACCTCGAAAGGGCAGAAGACTCACATGAAATATGGAATTTATCCTGATGTCTCGAACGATGCGCGACACGTCACGGCATTCCTCGAGGATTGAAAGGGAACGCGATCGCCGACGGTCCACGTTTGGGTCCGGGAAGGCATATTCGATTTTCAACGTCTTTTCAGTCGGGACATCGTCCATTGAAAGCAAATGATTGATTCCAAACCCCATCTTATATCCGAGGTTGTATATCAGGAAGGTCTAGGAAGTGATCATGGAAGTCCGTGTATTTTCGAATAGTACAGTATTTTAACAACAAAGGTATGTGCTCTGAATTTTAAATGTATTTCAACCTCTTGACCGTCGTGGGTTTGAGCCACATATCTGTGTTGTAATTCAGCATAATCTATATTGTATCATTCATCATGAGCCGTCATTCCCACTCCCGTCATCTATACTGACACTTAATATTTAAGCAAGAAAAATGAATGGAGATGGTTGCGCGCTATTTTCACTTGCGTAACGTAACTTGAGAGGGTTGCTGGATGTGGTACATGGGGTGTCCAAAATTCCTAAATACAAAGCATGGCGTAATATTTAAACAGCCCTTGGACTCGAGGCCAGGTTGAGGAATTTTATTTGCATGTACTTTCAACGAGTGTGAGTTCATTGGTGAACATTACACAGAGACTTTTGGCCTTTACTTTCACTGGAACAGGAATCTTTGCGAGCAGCGGGCAGTCCGACGCATGTGCAACTGTTTCACATCACAGACCAACGTGACTTGGACGCAAGATGGAGTTGCTTGGATTTGGCAGCCTGTGAACCTGTGCCATTTCATTGTTCGACGAAGATATTCCCTCCGAAGTTGAATGCACCGTAGACATAGGACCCAAGTGTAAAGAGCATAGAGTGTATTATATTTCTTGCGTGTGTGCTTCTTCAATGTGGGAGAGTTCTAACCTAACGTTAGGTTTTGGGGTTACGCTTACGAGCCCAACCATACATGACGATATATCATGTCCCCACTCTCCGAAGCTTTTATTATGGAAACGATGTCTAAAGAAACCTTGGCCTCCTGGGAGAAACCTCGTTTCTCACTTTTATTACCTTCTATACTGGAAAGCATTGATGTAGCCGCGACGTTAGGCCTAGTCCTACTGGCAAAAAACCACGAAACCGTATATATTTTAAAACCCTCACAGCGGCCTGACTAATTTTGCATTTGACTCTGCCTTGAAGAGTGAACAGATAATGGAAGCAATAATATCCAGTGAAGGTGCAGGTCACATTCAAGAGCAAGGCATAAGAATCTATCATCTCTTGCATATCATTCATCAGCAGCTCAAATGCATCAAAATTTGTGCCCATGATACAGATGTGTCTGAAGTGAGTCATCTTTCTCCTATAAAATAGTTCTACTTTAGCATCCTTGACTATAGTTCGACCTCTGTATATTGGGGTGGAATACAGGGTGAACCCTAAATCTGGAAACAGGTTTTACAGCATGTGTTCTATGTGTACTCCCCCATTTTTCATGCATGTTTTTGCATTCACTTTACCTGTTCATTTTGTACACTTTGAAAACAACTTTGTTACTTCTTACTTGCTCTGGGATGCTTTTTAAATGCCTCAGCAAATTGGTTTTTAAGAAAACCATTGCCATACATGATTATCTCCAAATTGGTTTTTAAAAAACCATTGCCATACATAATTATCTCCCTTGTTCTTTCATCAGAAATGTTGTTTGGAATGAAACTTGCAGGAACAACTTAAAGCAAAAGAATTATAAGTGTAAAACCTGTTTCCAGACCTGGGGTTCACCCTGTGTTGCAATATTTGTCAAACCCCTTCCCCCTCAACCTGGAGGGAGGAGTAATGGATGTGAGATGTGACATTGTTATATCAACCTGACTCAGGGGATGAGTTAGGCCCTTGCTTGCAAATAATAAACAGATTATTGTTGCTGTGCACTGCTACTTTGTTGATTATTATTTCTTGGCCAGTTCACCTGGCCAGGGCTTGGCCTTATTGACGTGTTATGAGATGCATACTCTAGCAGGTTAGATGTTGGCAAAACATTCATAACTACCTACAAGACCTTTGAAGTGGTAAAGAGTAATAGTAGATTATCAGATACTATGACTTATAAAACAGGCTAAGTTTCCATGTTGAATTTGCCTTTCTCGCCTTCATGGAACGAACAGCAGGAAACAAAAAAAATTAGTCTGGTGTCAAGAAGCTTATCCTCTTCAATTTTGTATTGAAGTTTAGTGTCTTTATTGTAGTCACACACAAAGGATGTTCAATATTCATTAAAACTCATTCTGCAATCATTCTCTGCAGCATTTATAGGAGGTGCATTACTCATGGTGGAACTATTATATTCATGCTCTGATAGGAGAAAATTTCTGTTTTCCCAGGAGGTGCAAGGAAAAGGCTTCCAAAGGATATCTGCAAGTTCTAACAGAGAAGCCCATGCTGAGGTTGACATGCACCACAGAGACAAATTAGAGAAGCAAAGAAGGAAGGTTTTATCTGCACATTCATTCAGAGACCTTTCATCCCGGGAACCACCATTGACACCAGGAACCATAGCCTCACCACCTTCAATTCACCAAGTTTCTGAAGAAGTACATAGCCCAAAAAAACTACTGGCACCAAAGGTGAGCCAAAATGAAAATTAGTTTTTGACTTTTTAATAGGATTCTATTTGCCATTAGTTCATGTTCAGAAACATGTGCATTGAATATTTAGTTTATTGCTGACTTACTTGATTCATTCTGTACTAAACTATGAAGAGAGCACAGAAATCATCCATAAACAAATTGAAACTTAATCAATGGATGAAACACATCTTTTTTTTTTGTCAATTCAAATAAACAATTTCATTATGATATATCACAGAGTCCTCATGCAGACAAGAAGGAGGTGGAGGAATTCAAGTCCTGGCGAAGAAGAAATCCTCCAAAGCACCCAATTCCTCTCCCTGAGCACTACAAGAGAGGTGCCGTTCCCCGGTTAGACATTGATTTTTCTTCTCAAGCAGGCTTACATGGATGGCATGTACTAGAGATTCTCTTGTAGTTTTTGGTTTGGAATGTTTGAAAAAAGAGTTCATCATGCTCATTTAAAATGCAATTAGCTGATGAGTTAATTAGCTATGGAAACAAAAAGATAATTTTGGGGGAAGCAGGCTATGGATTCCCCAAATTCTTTTTATTACTTTGAGGTACAAACTTGAGGTTTATCTTTCATAACTTTTGACTATATGCCTACTTGCTATTTTTCCTTGGTTTCCCCCCCAAAATCTCCTCTCATGGAAGGAATGAAGCCCTTGAAATGCATCTTTCCTGCATTATAGGTATCTGAAGAAGAGGAAAGAAGAAATCAAAGCAGAGATTGCTGCAGCACAGCATATTGAGGATTCAGATCTTTCAGGGGCTATTCCAGAGAAGGAAAGATTAGAGACCCTTCAAAAGCTCATTCAGAGTGAGTTTAAAAGTAGAGACACAGTTTCAGCACCAATGCAATTCAGTTCTCATGTTTTCTTAGTGAGAGCCATGTTAAGTGGCAGTTCCTGAGAGTTCTTGCTGGTTGGAAGTTGATAGATACATGATGTTGTGTTGACAGAGGAGGCAGAAGTGGAACGTGCTCTGGCATCCCTGCCTCTGAGCATTGACACCCTCAGGGTGAAGAAGAAACGACAGGAATTGGAACACCAACTGACCATCTTGGATGAGGGAATTCGACTCTTTTCTCGATCTAAAGTCTTCCTTAGGAGTAAGTTCAACCATCCTCAATCCTGATCATTCAAACCTCCCTTAGCATGCCTGGATTAAGGTATCTGAACAAATCCTGAAGCACTTCTATATGAATATTCAAAATCATATAAATATAGTGTGTTTGGTTGGGATGCATATTTTCCTTAATAAGCTCTCATCGCAAAATATGTTTTTATTCTTCTGCAGATAACATGAAGCAACAGGATTGGGAATTCTACAAGAATATGAAAATTTCCTGTGATTGAGAAGGGAACCAGTCCATCATTCCCAGCCCCTAAATATGAAATGAATGAAATATTATTTGTGTTGTTACCTGATTTGATATTGTTGTGACTTCATGATCCTGACAATGCCACCTTGTATGAGCTTGCAAAAAAAAATCCATTGGATAGTGTTGACCTATCTTACTGAAACACTACACTGGAACAATATGAAAAAAAAATTTGCACATTGCATCACCAAGCTGATGTTGATTAATATCTAGGCCGATATTGTTACTTCCCTTGGATATCAAAATCTCTTATTCCCATTATTTTTTATTAATTATAAATATCTACGTTCCAATATTTTCCTCTGTCGAGACCGAATATTTATGTGAGCGCACTTCCCCTCGGAAATCAGTACTTTGACTGAAACAAATGGCTGCAGCACACCAGTCAAGCGCAGGCCTATCGATTAGAACGTCGATCGGGCATCACGTTTTTACTGTGAATCTGGATTTTATTTTTAGAGCCGTTATGATACACTTACTGTGTACAGTTATTCATGCATCGACTCATTGATGCAGCATTGACGTAACGGTACACTATGGGTGGATTTTTGAACAGAGAATAATGCTGCTTTATTTCCGGGAAGTATGTATTTTCCCTGGAATAAAGCTGCATTATCGGATAGTGTTCTGTTCGAAAATCCACCCTATATAAAAGAACCCGTTCCTTGCCCTGTCTTACTTTCCGCGCTGAAAAGACTCACGTGTCATCTCGGCGCTTTCTTCCTTCTTTTTCTTATCGTAGGTAAGTCCCATCATCGCAACCTAGCGAATTTTTGTTGTTTCTTTCTTACTCTGCTCGCAGATTCCCACTAACCAATGAAACCAACAATACCACCGATTAAGTATTGTGAGCAACCTCATTAGCAATCCCCTGTAGGAAATGCGGCAACTGACAAGCCCAAGTTTGTGGCGTTGTTAGCAGCTATCGGTAACCAGGAAAAAAAGAATAGCCCTACGAACTCTGTTCAAATGAAAACACGGTAGGCGAGGAAATTGGTTGACACCGGCATACTGCCGACTTCTCGAACAAGAGGAAATGTTTAGGATAATTGCCGAGCAATTGACCAGGCCAATATCTTTGTGGACGTCGAATATAGGATTACTTGAAAACTCAGTATCGCTACATCTACATGTTACCGCGAGGAAATATGGAGCACAAAGACAAACCATTCCTTCCAGAAAGTGAGGAATGAAGAAGGAAGCAGAAGACAGCATGGTGTAAATGGCGGGATGATGGGTTAGCGAAGAGCACAGAATCCAAGGGAGAGGGGATGGAATCATCGTTTGCACTTCTGCTGTTTCCTTGGGATTATGCTGACAAGTCACATCATCTGCAGGAACAGTCTCCTGGCTTTTGCCAACATCGTATGAAAGCTGAACAGGCACCAGAGAAAGATGCGATACAGGGAAGAAAGAAAAAACGAGGAGAAAAGTGAAGGTGATCTTATCAGAGTTATGAAAGCATGAGTGACGTGATACTTTCACTTAGCAATAAACAGCAGCAAATGGACTGGTTCAGGAACGCTCCTAGTCTCGTGAAGGAGTCACCTAGTACGACTCAGAAGAATGAAAGGAACCACAGTTGATCTACACTAGTAAGGTTAAGATAAATTCTATGCCTACCTGAACCAAAGAAAGTGGTGGAATCTCAGCATGTGCTTAAGAGAATGCATCTGACCTGCAAGCAATATACAATTAGGCTACCAGTAAATGTCACTGCATGAGATACTCAATTTCCCTAGTTGCAGGAGGATGAGTGCATTAATCAAGACCCATCATTGTGGAATCTATATGTCCTCCAGAGGAATGCACACTCGTCTACTTGAGGTTAGTCATTGGGGAACATAAGTCATACGTTTTGGAATATTGCTCTTGACAACTACCCTAGTAACATTGGGTGAACCATATGAAAACAATAAGCATTTAATATGACATTGCGAAAATAATGAAACATAAGTAAAAGGTGTTCAAAATGTGTACATGAAAAAAAAAGTCCCCATCTGTTAATGTGCAATTCTCCCTAATTAGAGAAAAGTGGGCAATGAAATCTAACCAATTTCTGCTTTACGAACCTCATAGTATGAGTAAAGTAAAAATGTCTCAAACTTGGTGAGGGAGAATAAAAAAACTTACCAGTCAAGTTCATTCCCAAGAGGAAGAACCATGAATAACTGGGCTGAATCATGTATCACTGGGAGTGCATGGTGCACTTTGATGGAAGCTGAAGGGCTGGTCCCTCACTTACATAAGGTATGTCAGGGATTTCATCTTTATTAGCAAGTATCACAAAACATAGCATTTGAAAAGAAAAACTCAGTACAAGGGCAGTGTAGAGGAAAAAAACAACTGTTAAAGTGTTAATAATCTTTAGAAAAACAGATTCATCAGGGAAGCTGAGTAAGAGAGGCTAGAAACTAATAAAGGGTAAGTGAATTGAATAACACCAGAGGGCTCTCATGGAGCATAAAATGCTGGTGTCCTTTTTTCCACCACTTTCCGCTTCTCCAGAATGAGCACTGGATGGACGAAGGCTAATTCATGTATCCAAGAGTGACCAACTTTTTTGCATGGCATGGATGGAAACAGACCAGAGATCACAATTACTGTCCAAATGACAGAAGAATGCTGGTGATTCAAGAAGACATAATACGTCCAGTTAGTCATTAGTTATTATCTACGAAAAAGTAGGAACTTCACAGGCAAATATAAACCTGTTATGTTCATAGAAATAGGGAAAGCTGATGCCAAATTTATTTTTCTTGCATAAAAATAGACCAAGAAGCTGTCCTAGGGCACCTCTCATTTTCCCATGTCATCTGAACAATTGAGGTCTCCTGGCCTGTGAAATTTAATTTATTGGTAAAATTGCTATGCAAATTTTCTTTCACATAAAACCCACTCAGGGAATTTCAAGTACTTTTCAACTACTCATGAAAAATTACAGATTTTGGCAGCCTCTTCAAAGTTTACAACTTTTCTTTGTTTAAAAGTGACAAATATATGTGATAGCAGGAAAGCTCCAAGTGATAGCAGGAAATAAAAGTGACATGGGCTGCTTTCAACAACTCAATGAGAATGGCTTGCATGGTATAAGATACCAAACTCCTGCACCTAGAAACAGCTAAAAGTTGACAAATGAAGCTAGTATATAGCTGGTGATCACAGATAACCAAACTGAGTTCAGGAATGATCCATGAAATCAGCTCTTCCAATAATTAACCAGTCATTACTCTTTGTACAACTCACCAACCCTGTTGAATATAATGACATTAGAACATTGAAGACCTAACTTGAACAAGATGATAAGATGTCCCACATATTCATGAGAATTTCAACCATCATAGAAGGAAAGTCTATTTGATATGGAGATATATGGAGGATTTAGACAGAAATTCACCAAAATGGGTAGATATTCCTAAAGAACCTCCATAGCAATGCAGAATTTGGCTTCTGCCAGGGGATTCAGGGTCTCACGTCTATGCATGAAGCATCCATTCCTCTTTTTTCTGCATGTGTTTCCAGTGAAAACTTGGGGGGAGGGGGGAATTTGGGATCTTTGAGGATATTTGCTCTCTCTTGCATTCATATTCAGGATAAAAGAAAAAGGTGTGCATCAAAGAGACCAAATGCAAGTTAAGTGCAAAAGGTGGATGTTCATTCATAATTGAACAATCTTTAATAATGCAAAGAGGAGATGCTGTAAAACATCAAATAATGTGAATAATGTTCATCTCTTGCATCATTCCACAAATGAATCTTTCTACTGATATGTGGAATCTAAAAAGTATTTTCCTTCAAATTATTTTGGGCCGATAACAGACACCTACCAATGATTTTTCACCAGCTTTCACACAGCCAAATCAATTTCAACATGATTTAGGCTTAATTTCTGCTTTGGCAGTTTCTATTCAAGCAAGATGCCAGGTGATTGGAAAGAATTGCACAATTTTTCGAGTGTATTCTAAGGATGCACATAGGAGCATGGGATTCATGAGACAGATCACAATTAGTCCTTTTAAAAACTTCTCAAAAGAGGAAATGAGATGATTGGCATCAAGCATATAAAGGGACTCGATATATTTGCATGAAGGATTGGTGAAAATTCATCTATAACCCTCCCTTATTCCACAGCATCACATGTGGTAACATGACACATACTAGAGAGGCATATGAATATGTCTCTCTCTTTTAACCTTCACACATATTATGAGTAAATTTCTTGTAGTCTATCACAGGCAGGTGTACGGAAATCCTGGGCACGACGTAACTTCACTGGATCACCGTATGTCCGAGCTTGCCAAAGTAGAGTCTCCTCTGGGAAGATAAGGAGAGCAAACACCCATGATATTCTTTTTTCACATTTTACTTCCCTTTAGAAATGAAGTAGGATTTTGTCTAGTAGTGCCATCAACGTTCTTAACTGTATGTTAAGGGTGCATGAAAAGAAGGAGGAATAAGAATAGTGGTTACTGAATACAATTACCATCCCTTCACCTTCTAACTAGGGATTTATCAATCCAAAACCTGTAACTTTTAAATTTGTTTAGACATCAGCATTAATGCCATATGGGTCCTTTTTGCCACAAGGTTCAGCATTTCTTGGAAATCTTATATTATGCTTGGACAGTAAATTCATCAATAGCAAATTTTTGGTGCAGTTCACACAGAGAACAAAGAGGAAATGAAATATCTGAACTCACTGTAATTCCGCTCACGAAAGCATGAGTGTCTTAGATTTGTGATGTAATCATCTTCTATGGAGTTCTCCAACCTTCGTATGCTTCCCTTGAAGTTTTCAGAGAAGTCAGGCTTCACATAGTATTCTACCTGGAGGTTGCTTGTTGTCCTCTTGATAGGATAACGCCTGGCAATTGTACATTCAAAATCAAAATATACATAATGCAAAACAATGGTGCAATAATTGGGAGTGGAACATCTGTCCCAAAATGTATTATGCCTGTTGGAGCAGTAAACCTATTTCAAAGACAGAGACTCTAATTCTTAATCACAATGCCATTCATAGTAAATCAAGGGGTTAGAACCAAAATGGTGCAATCCACACTTTTCTTATCAAAGGATGAGATGTAGGAAGTAATGCAAGCACAGAAGCTTTTACAATGCAAGGAGACATACAACTCAAACTTCACAAGATGTGAAGCATGTGGGTTGCTCCATTATGACTCTAATTTCTCTCAAATGATACACAGGAAACTGGAACATACGACGAAGCTGCCAAGCTATAAAGTGGATCACTGCTAAACCAGCTCCCCATGACAGATATGAAGACCAGGATCAAAAGGGGCATCAGGTTGAAGAGTGCAGAATAATTAGGAGCCTAGAAATGAGAAATTGAATGAAATTTTACCTTGAACTGCAAATAACACTCTTTACAGTACAAACAAAAATATGGAACAATATGGTGATGGTTCCAATAGGTCTTACAAATGCTGTAATATTTAATGTATGGGAAAAGCATAGCAATGGAAAGGCATACCCCATCATCCTGTGTGTGTCTTGTATATGTGTTTCTCTGGGCATAACGGTTCCCATTTCTTCTGTAATAGTAGACATTTGATGAAGGAAACCCACCACCAAAGAACATGTTGAACAATTCCTCTGCAGTCATCTCAGCTGGAAAGATAAAGAGGAAGCCAAGGGCAATATGAATCACAACATTTGGTTTACAACCAGTTGATGAGGTGAAGGTCTCCATTTGATCAAAGTAAGATGATTCAAACCTAACCTGGTCTTCTAAAGTAGATCATAAGCTCTTCAGAATACAATATGTTGATGGCTTGAAGTTGGGAATTATTAGTCAGAATCTGACACTTATGAGCAAACGGCTAATGTCAGCTGTCATCAGTCATCTTGACACCAAATTTTGAAAACAAATATTGCCTATGTCTGTCTAGTCAGAGGCATTCATAACATCAGCATTACAGTACTGTTACAGTACTCTTTTTCAATGAAAAACTTCTGGATTGTGGAAAAGTTCTCAGCAACATCTATTATTTAAAGCAGTGGTTCTCAACTGGTGAGTTGTGAGAGAATGAAATTGAGGAAATAGGTGAAAGGTTAATAAAGAAGACAGAGATCAATCATGAGCACCAAATTGAACTATAGAGCAGTATTACATGAACTAAACCTTCCAGGAATGATCTAAACTCCTCATTCAGATTAGAAGGCAACAGAGGGAGAAGACTTCCTGGAAAGCGATTCAGAAAGAGCAAACAGCTATGAATTGTCTTTTAAAATAAATCTTGTTCTTAACCTTCACCTCCAGTCAACTCCTTGTCAGTTCCAGCATTCTCTCTGGTTCCTCATTGCTGTGGTCAGAGGTGACACCTTTTTTGTGGGTAGAATACAAAGTTTATATTCTTGATTTCATTTCTCTGCAACCAAAATAGAAAATTTTTCTCTTCTTTTTGTAAGGGGAGGTTTATGAAGTTCACCTCATCAATAATTTCTGGTAAGTTACTTATTATGAACGATGAAATGCAGATGGAATGTTTCCTGAGGAAACAGAGTGCAAGCACTAGTACAAAATTACGCTTTCCTCCAAAATAAAGAGAAGTAAAAACTAGTACCAATCCAGAAGCATAATGATTCATACCTTCAGTGTGGTTTCATAGTCAGAAAGTATGAAACCAGAATGCATACTTAGTGGTGAACTGCTTCCCAATGCATCCATGAAGCTTTCAAATTTGAAGTGGTTGAAGAATAGTTCTTTCAGAGGAAGCTCAAAGCGGTAAAGTAGCAAAGGAATCACCTATTCCCAAATCAATATGTTCAAAACCTAGCTTCTGTACTTTTAAAATTCAATTAGTGTTTTTTGCATCATACACCTACCTTTTTTTCTGGGTGTTTCTACATCTGTGGGTCGCATAAGTATGGGAAGCGGGATTAATGGGCCATGACATCAAAAAGGTTGAGAACCACTGATTTAAAGGATATAAACACCAGGTATTGCCATTCTAAAAAATACACCTTATGGTAATTTTTTTTCTTTCAGAAATGCAATGTTTCAATAAAAGTTGAAATTTGCATCCCAACGGCTAAATCAAGCTCATAGTCTTATAGAATACAATATCCATGGCTCCTTCAGGATATATCTATGAGGGCAAGAGTGCATTTGAACTTGGTTCAACCTGAAATTGCAAAAGAACTATGAATGGTCTAAACTGAAGTATCCAAAGTTGAAAATTACCTGGAAGAGTTAGAAACTCATTTGAAGTTTTTGAAGCTAGGTTGCACACAGTGGCAATTTTGATTTTTAAGATTCTGAGGGTATAAGGCTAAGAATGGGCAAATGAAAATCTGTCAAATTCCCATCAATTGACCAGGTTGACCATCCCATCCCGAGCAATGACCAAATGCAAATAGCAGACTATGCTGCTCAGTCAAGGATGCAAGGCCAATTCAGAGCCTGTAATGGAAATTCTACTTACACTGGAAGAAATTGTCATAGTCATCGTAGTGCCTATGACGATGAGTGGTTCGTGTTGATTCCTCAGATCCATAGAGATCATACTGCCTTCTCTTATCTTTGTCACTGAGGATGGCATATGCATTCCCAACAGCTGAAATAAAGAAAACAAAATGCCAGTTTAATGAATTATCAATGGATCTCTACACTATTTCAAACACTGCCACCCTACTTCTTGGCATTTCTTTTGAACATACAGTTTCAGTTTACAGAAAGGTTTTCATGAAGTGAGTTGCCTAAATAATAACTGACAAACATGAAGCATTCCTGTAAGTATGGTTTCTTAAGATACCTATATATGTGAAGAGCATTCCTGCTCTGTAGGTGTAGAAGGGTGATGAAAAAGTTATGTTGCCAATTGGCTATGTAAAAGGAAATGTTCATTTTGTTTGAACAATTACTTAATTTCTTGAAGTAATCTATGGCCACTTCTGCATTAATTCCATCAGGATAGTCATAGGAAAGAAGAATATGCACAGAAAGGCAAAATTTCCCAACATGCCACTGAATGTGGTCATCTGAAATTCTCATCAATTCTCCTTTGCAAAAGATGGATGTACGTTAAACAGAGCACTGCCTTGGAACACTGAGACTAGAATTGTACAACCCCCCTCCAAACTCATGAGTCCCTGAGACTTCCATCTGCCTCCAGTCAATGGGAATGCTATGGCTGCTTGGACCAAGTCAATGCATAAGTAGCTGTGGCACTGAAGGGCATCCAGAAACATGGGCTTGGTGAGAAAATAAAAAAGGTCATGAATCACTTGGCCAATTGCATCCAAACCAAATGAGATCACTACTAGCAATGAATCAGATGCTCAAACAAAATAAGCATTTCCTTTTATATGGCCAATGGGAAGAAAGAACTAGATCACCCCTAATGTAGAAGCATTGGTAGGAGGATGAGTCTGGATATTTCCCACATTGACAACATCAGCACAGACCATTAGCTCTCACCCTTGAATGCTTCTCCAGCACCAGGAGCTTTATTCTTGTCTGGATGAAGTATCAAAGCCAGCCTTCGGTACTGCTTCTTCAGTTCTGACTCTGCGAAATCTTTGCCCACTCCAAGTACCTCATAATAATCCTTGCACTTCTTGATCCTACAGGAATAACAACAAAGATCATGATGATGAGTTCCATCACTAAGGGGAGGAAGTACAATTCCTCCCTTTTATCTCCACTCTTACATCTATGAAATGGCTACCAGGGTTTCACTTACAACGTAATGATACTGCCACAAGAAAAATGACTTGAAAGGACGATAATTCCAGCCAATACAAAATGTTCACACCTGAGAAATCTATTCCTCATTTCTGCCAGGCTGCTGTTGGTTGTATGGCTCAAGTTAAGCAAGCTACTTTAATTAGCCATGTCAATCTAGTTTGATTTAAGCAATATGAGGAGTGATGATTCCATCATCAGCTAATGTCTGAAGTAGCACTTCAAGACTCTCAAGGACTGAAGACTCTCAAGGGCTACTTAAAACAATATTAGTAAATAATATCTACCTGGAAATAGCAATGGCCATTAACTTCTTGCCTCAGATAAATGTGGATGCCATAAGATCTGTAAAGTCTGTGCTAGTTTCTGATCCAGGTTCAGACTTTAGTAAGGCCATAGAGAATTTACAAATGAATATAATTTGATCTATTGTTTTGTTTAGTCTCTTCTGGATTGCTGAAATGAAAGACAATGAGGCCTCAGTGAGGTGAAAAATTAACAAACTGTATGGATAGAATTGTTAACACCAAACTTCTTAATATCAATTTGATATCCAATACCTGGTATTGGTGCATCCTTAATAAATGGTGAATGTTGGGTGAGGGGAAACAATGTCCAAGAATTGGCATTTTGAAATATTTATTGGCCTAACTTTTTCTTTAATGTTATTTAAAGAAAAATCACATGACATTTATGACTTACTCACAAAGCAAGGGATGTACTTTACAAGACTCCTTAGAATGCTATCATGTCCTCCTAAAAAACTTTCTGCCCCTAAAGAGTGTCCATGTCTTGCAACATAAAAGAGCAAGCTTACTACTTGAGCTATTCCATGGTAGGAAAGAACACACATTTGGATATCCCTAAGAATGATGCAAGAATTCAACTTGCCTTGTTATAGAAGCACACTGCTCCTCAGTGTATTCAGGTGCCTCTGCAGGTGATGAATGAGGTGTTTGATCCTTTTCAGTTCCCCTGCTATGCTGCCTATGTCTCACATGAGCCTCTTCTTCCTCTTTTTGATCCCCATCTTCCTTCCAAGGTCCATTACTTCGGACTTCATTCAAGTGATTGAGAAGATCTACAATTATATCAAGTATCAGTCAATATCAACACTTGAAGAATGCAAATCCCTATCTTGAATCAAGAACTTCCTCACAATAAAAACTAAAACATAAATTTTTTGAAGTGTCTTGGTAAATGGCCTTTATTGGCAGTTGCAATCACATCTGAATATTGCATGAGGCTGGCAACTCATAAGCTGTTAATGTGACATTTCTTATGCATTTTACATGAAGCTCTCAATCCTACACACAGCTGGTGAGAAAATTACCATTATCCACCTCAGGAGAAATTGATATCGGTCAGTATTGTTAAGCATAGTGTTATTGGAACAGAATCAGCTTATAGATATTCTTGCATAGGCTATTAAGGAATCACTTTCTTTAAAAAAAATTTTAAAGCTTATTCTCAATAAAAAAAATGAATAGATACCTGAAATATGTTAATGAGAAAAAAAACCTGTACCTGTACAATAGGCTTAATTTTGGTTTTTAGTTTATATGCTATGGTTAAAGGCCAAACTAAGAGACACCATGAATAAAAATATTAGAAACTATTAAATAGTACTTAAACCTACCAAACAATTCTTAAAAGCAAAACAACTTAATACTGACCTATAGCTAATGAAATAACTGTCAAAACAGACCAAAAGAACTTTCCCAAATTATATTAGTCAAATGTACTTCTAGAAAATAAAAAATGTACTCTCTTCCAATATAACCCTCACCATTTGCTTTAGAAGTTGGGTAAAGACGTTGAGCTTTGTGCAGGAACCTCTTTGCACGATCAACTTCTCCATCTTTCATGCACTTCAATGCAATATGTATGCATTTCTCTGCCTCATCTTTATTACCCTCCATATCACTGTCTCACCATACCCTGAACATCATGAACAACACACATACACCCTTGATGAGGCCATAAACCCTTGCCATGTCAAGCATATAATCAAAAAAACATGAACTCAAGGGTGGAAGTCAGGGGGAAAAGAAATTGCAGGGGGGCTCTGAACAAGCAACTAAAGATCACTAATTTTTTTTCTTTCTTTCTTTCTTTCTATTTTCTTTCTTTCTGTTCTTTCTATTTCAGAGATTGTTTTAAATTCTTCTGTTATGCATTCACACTCAAACATTGACCATGGTCATTATATTTCATTTCTTTCTTCTCATCTGCCCTCTATTTAATGCAGGCGCTTAATTCTAACAACTCTGAAAAGATCACATGTAACTAATGTAGCTATCTATCCTACTTCAGAAGCAGTCTCTTTTGGGCATCCTTCTCTTAATATGTAAAAACCATCCTTCCCTACCAATTATAGGTACCAGACCCAGGTCCCAAGCATGAGTCAATCTGGTGTCCCTTGCACTAAGGAAGATGAAAGAAAGACACTAATGGACAAGATTAATTAGTTAATAATTTAATAAATCTTTTAACTAGAATAAGAAAACCTTGAATCAGACTAAAAT
Source organism: Darwinula stevensoni (assembly GCA_905338385.1). Classification (NCBI taxonomy): domain Eukaryota; kingdom Metazoa; phylum Arthropoda; class Ostracoda; order Podocopida; family Darwinulidae; genus Darwinula; species Darwinula stevensoni. Next base: position 49,120 of record CAJPEV010000162.1, read on the forward strand.
CATGGCTTTATATGCCAACTTGAAGTGAATCATGAGTTCTTTCTAGTTCTTTACCTGAATATATTCTCTTCTCAAAAATTCATTCATTCAAAAACGTATTAATTATATTGCAGATATCACAGCTCCTCATATTTGCTCATCCAGCTAAGCCAAAATGCATGATTCAATAAGACATCCAGAATGCCCACTCAAGAACTAGGTGCTCTCATCTGGTTTTGGAAAAGGGTCTGCCTTTCAATGGCCTAATATACTGCATCGTTGAAGACCTATTCTGTTGGGAGAGTGATTCATGTATGTGTTTCATAGTGTCCACATAATGAAAGAAATCCTCTCATTAACATGAAATTACATTGTTTTGAATAGCTGTGACCAAACTAGCACTCCTCGACCAAAATTTCCTAGCTCACTACTGGTAGTCATAAGCAAAAAAAAAAGATACCAAGTCAAAATTTAAAATCAAACTGAAAATACCCAGGATCTATGATTATTTAGTGCCAAGCCCTGGTCCTCCTAACGTTGGATTATATCTTCACATGAAGGATATTGGGCCTTTTGAATCCTGCGTGTCTCATATGATCGATATATTTGCACTGAAAACATCACATTCACTGCACTAGCCTTACGTGAGGCCTACGAGCTCGCAGTGGGCTAGGATAACTCATATCAAGGCGCGAGGTGCTACACTAGGCTGCTACGAATTTCTTGGTTCAGTGCTTTTTGAGAAGCATTACCCGAATCACTCCAACTCTCGCCACTCGCTGTCAGTCAGAGATTGGAATTGGTCCCACGTCATGCGGAGGCTGCCATGACGATGCGGTGAGACTAGAGCCATCTTTAGTCTGCGCAGGGAAATATATATGGGGCACATTCCCATCTCAAAACGATTTGCCTTTTTTTCGGCTGCATCCAAGCACGGAAGAACCTCAAAAAGATGTGGGAAGCACCCGAAAAAGTTTCAAACTCAGAGAAAGCACGAGAATGCCTTATGCTACGGTACTGTTTCTATTATAGGATATTTTTTGAAAGTGTCTTCCGCAGATGGGAGGTGCACTTAGTGAGAGCATTTTTGGCAGGGATTCTCGAGAATGATCGTAATTAAGAGGATCGATGCTATCTCTTCCTGGGTAAGTAAAAAAAGTGGCGAAAAAATTTCCTGAAAACAGCTTTCCTGAGTTCCTGAGTTGGCTGCTGCTGTCGTCTGTTTCTCCCGCGCACCCCCATCTCCCACGCGCCCCTGCATGATACGGATTGGTTGAAGAGAGATCATGAGGCTGTTGTAGATTGTGGAGGAGGGCACATTGAACCATTTTTGGGTCATTAAAAAGGTCTGTGTGAGTGATAAATTCGAGGTTGAGGAAAAGGAACTTGGAGTAAAAGCCCATTTTCAGGACATTTTTTCGTCACTTTTTGTAAAACTGTAATAGCGGCCATTTCTCTGAAGCAATCTGTATCCTACCGGAAACGCTCGGCTTGAATACATTTTCCGAGGAAGCCAGAGCATACCGGTAGATTGCAAATATTAATGCATCCACGCACTCCAGGGAATCATGGTGAGAATCTGTAATTCGCGGTCGATGGGAGCAGTTTCTGTAACGAAAGATTAGAAGAAATTTTCTAGCGATTAGCAAATGCATGCAAGCCACCCTTCAGGTTGTGAATATTGTTTCATTGGTGCATGCAATAATTCACTTGCAAAATAATTGTACTTGCAATCATCGCAAAAAGGAGAATGGCATGGTGGTGGCCAGCGGGAAAGAATGACAATCGTTCACAACCGTTTCCATGTCATGAATTGGCTACTGGCTGATACTTTAAAGATCATGCAGAAGTCATGTCAATGACGTTGAGTTGAGGAACACATTCGATCAAAAGCTGCAGGATCTCTTCAAATGAGACACTGACAGTATCAGTGGGATGGCATATGTAACCTTATTTCTATTTCAAAGGATGGATGCTCATTAAAATTAACAGAAATAAAAACTACAGAATTATCTGTAGTCCAAAGGCAGAATGTGAATTTAACTAATCTACTAGATGCTGACAGGGCTGAATTCATGGAAAGACCCATAACTACAATACAGAATATGAAAACATTTATTCAAGAAATTTGAACTTGTAATAACATGACTTTATAGAAGTAGTGGTCCATTTCATCACATAGAGCACAAAGGTCAACTTCGTGGAAGTTGATGGTATTGCATGAAAATGCTTGAATAAAAAAATGAGATTTCTTTGGTATCAAATGACTGAAGGATCTTGGTCCCCAGGCTCTTTCCTGCATCACTGCAAATCACACTGCCGAAATCTGTGTTTCCTCATTGTCATCATCTGGAAAGTACAAATGGCCATGTTAAAAGAGAAACTTCATGCAATCAGGAGGAACAGTGACAACTACTTCCACTCAACAAATATACTGCACTAAAATGAGCTTAGTTTTTCTCAGACAAGGAAAAACAAAAAAATGATACTGAACAAATGAGGCAATTTTGGAATAACAAGTTACACTGATATGACTTGCAATGATGGAGAAACTTCTCAATCCACTCTTTTCTTTGCAGCAGATGCAACATAAGAGGAATAATCTCAACAACTGAGTCAATCAACAAGCAATGAACTTAAACTCAAGCTACTTCTTAAGAATCCCCTCTGCTCCTCAATTAGAAAGGCAACAAATGGCAAAACCATAGGTACAAATATGAATCCAGAGGATATAAAATGAGGTCTTACATTTCTAACAAGAAAGGGAAAAATATGTGATGGAAAGCTTACCTGCAGGACAATCATCCTGGTCATGCAACTGCCTATAGGGCATAGATGATGTAACTCCCAATGAGTCAGTTGACTGGGCCCTGGCCCTCAACTTTGGAGGCTGATTGGAGAGCCACCTACTGGGGTGATGCTGCCCTGAGCCTGTGGTCCTTCCTTCCACATCGGGCAGTCTCCTTGTCCATCCAGCTGGTGGAAAAAACACAGGGAAAACTTTATACTTTTCTACTCCCTGCAGTTCTACAAAGAAACATAGTCCCTTCTTCCCTATTGATTGAACATGATATGATTGAGTCATATCATGTTCTGATGACAGAAAATAACACCAAAGAAAAGTCATGCATATAGCACTGGATTTTGCCAATTCAGAAGTAAACCTAAAAGCAGAACATGTTTTGTAAATTAGTAAAATTCTGTCCATTTTAATGGATTCCTGTATTTAACAACCAGTAACTCTCAAGCTGAAGATGCCAAGCTGAACTTTCTTTCCCTTTCATGGAAAAAAGCACTTAGTGCGAAGAATGGAAAACTCAATAACAGGTTGACTGAAAAATTATGGACTTACCAAAAGCATCAAAACCCAAAACTAATCCTATATCCCTTCAAAGTTTAGCCTCATTGTTCACAACACACCCATAATCATTGCAAAACCGAGTTACACTTGTTCATCTGCTTCAGCTTGGATGAGGAAAAGGAAAACGGTCTTGAAATGAAAGGACATAAAGGGAGAAGAAATCCTTTCAAAATGAGCTAAGTGCAAATGCGTGTTCCCTCTGTTCTGAGAGAGCAGAAAGAGACAATAACAACTTCTTGAATGGAGCAATATATGGGGCATTCTAAATACTATTTCATCATGACTGTTCACTGCTTTGCATGAAATCTAAAGTCTTTCACATCAAATTGAATTCAGATTTTTTGCAGGGGAACCAAGACCATAGCACTCCGTTACTGTCTGCCAAAAAAAAATGTTTTTAATCCATTTACAAGTAACATACCCATAGATTCATTACACTGAAGCACAAGATCCACCTGGACATATTTACAAGTGCAACTATTGCAACTAATATGGTAACAAATAATGGCTGTATCCACCAGAAAATGATTCATGGCTCAAGAGGTTTAAGAGAAATTTAATGTAAGTATAGTTCAGGCAGAAAAAAAAAGACTTACAGTGCTTCTGCGTGGGACGAGGATGAGAAAATGCTGTAGAGAAACCAAACAACGATGTATGATCTGCACTCACACCAGGTGGAGGAGTTGGGGGCTGAGATCGAACAACTCTGTTTCCCATTCCTGAATGAAACAAAGGAAGTTTACAATTATTTGCAGGAATTTTGCTTCTTTTGGTGCCATGTTGCAAAACTGGCAGGAACACAGTTATGTTCCAGCCAGTTGTTAGGCTTTCATATCACACACATCATATGGTCACATATGATCTTTCATATTAAAGCAGAACCCCTCCTAGAGGATGAGGACACATAAGGATTTCACCTCGTACATCATACAAACAACAAAGACTATAAAACAGTACACCAATGAATTCATGCTGTCATCCTAGTTGTGGGATACCAGAGCCATAGTCATGTGAATGTTTATATATTCAAAAGAATTCAAGACCTTGAGGAAGTGCTGATGCACGCCTGAAGTAACTGACAGATGTATGATGTGATAGTGCAGAAAGGGGAAGTCGGGGCTGAGGTGGTTTTGTATCTGCTGGTGGCACATCCCCATGACCATCATGACACAAATCCCGATGTCCTGAATCATACAAGATATCAGGAAAATCAATTATTACCACATTAGCAAGCACTCGAGCAAGGAACAACTCTCTTGATCATTGAAAGGAGGCAATACAGTATGTATATGATCTAAGCACATGAATCAGACTATTCTCTATGATAAAAATATTATTGAAAAAAAAGTTAATCACAATAGATGATCAAAATGCACTAATTAAAGCTAAATGACAGCATTCATAGTGTCATGTGACACCAGTTCCACAAGACAAGAACCCCAACTTACGTGCTGAGAACTTGTCGTGGCGCTTATGGTGCACAAGACTGGTGACACTCGAACTCTCGGCATTGAGATCGACAGCAGGGAAGATGGGTACAGTCATCATAGACTCTGAATGCGATCGCTCCTGTTTCAGAGGGATGATCTTCTCATTGCCTACACATCCTGCAGAGGTCTTTCGAATTGATGTTGGTGATGGGGTTGGGGAAAGTGCAGGTGGCTGATATGGCCGTGTCTTTGGCTCGCTCAGTGCCAGGAGTTTCTTCACTGACTGGGGGCTTGCAGCTCCTGGAAAAATGTAACTTCCTCTCAACTCTGTTCTCAGTGATATGCTTGCCTATTACAAGCATCCAGAGTTCTGATAAAAATTCAATACTCAATTTTTGTGAATTTATTTAGGTGCTGCTAGGAATGACTAAAGGAAGTGTTTCACATAAGCCTCCTAAAATTGTGTTGCATGTATGTTTTGTCTGGATATCCTACCTTTTTTTTCTTTAAGTGCTGGCAGTGGCATATTACAGCTGAAGAGTCAAGGGGGGGGACTGCAGGGCAGCAAAGCAGGGGCACTAAATGGGAGATTTTTTTTTTGGGAGTTTTTCCTCCAAGGGGGACAGCCACCCCCTGAAGAATATGCTACTTGAGTGCTAAAGTAAAATAAACACATGACACAACTCCACTCAGTGCGCCACCATGCTCACTTTTTGCTAACTTTTTCCTGTGGAGAAATATTCTCCATATGCCTGTAACTGATGATGTGGTTGATCTGATAAGAGCACCACCATCAATATTATGTTCTCAGAATTGGCTCTGACCAAGAGTGGAATTGTGACAATTAACTGCTTTTCACACCACTACAGTATGTTGAATGGCTCAATGACAGACTTCATGAGCACCGTGTACCAATTTGGAATCCCTTACCAAATTTTGGCTTGCGTGCATCTCCTGACTGATTTGAAGCTGATGAGGCAGTTGAGAGAGTGGGACTAGGATGACCATTAGTAGGCTGAACAGTAACAGTGGGGAATGTAGTTTGGGTCACCCTCCTTTTCAGGGTTGCTGATGAACTTGCAGTATTGAGAAGGGCTCCTATTGCTGTGGCAGAAGTTCCTGTTCCCTCACAATCCAGAGACATCTGGCGCAAATTTTCTTCATCAGTTACCACATGCAATCGTGCCAAATATGCCTTCACGCGTCTCACCATCTGAGCCTATTAATGGGATGGGAAAAAAGGGCTGAGACCTGGACATTGTAATTGGGAAAAGATGATAACAAATTTGCAGGACATGGACCATCCTTGTCACACCATGCAATGTATACAAACTGCAAAAAGATGTATGAAATTCACATGGAAACTTTTGTCATATGAACTGAGTTAGAGTTGGAAGTTCATGTCTTATTGAATTTTTTCTGTGACAATTAAATATCCTCAAACTTCTTTGAATTTTTAATCTGGCTCAGATAACATGCAACACCCCACCTCCCAATTCACAGCCAAATTGCAATTTGTTTCATTTTGAAGCTGCATGTTCTAGTTAGCTTTTCACTATTAAGGTATCACACAATGAAATTTCACAATCTTATCAGGCAAAAGGAGTTGAGCTAACCTCTTCAAACATTTTCTTTGGATTGGGTGTTTGCATGGATTTCTTTCGTCTCTTCACAGTTGACAGGGAAATCTGGCCACCAGTAGTCAGCTGATTCATGGTCACCATGGCATTTGATGCAGGTTGACCACCTAGTTCAAGCATGGTGAGGAAGTCATAGGGTGCAGAACACATGTTGATCAGTCCTCGAATCTCCTTTGCTATCATTCTCAACTTCTCAGCATTCACAAGACCATCCACCTTTGTGTCATTCCCCAGGTCAATGAAAGTGAGGTCCTTCTTTACCACTGGCCAAAAGGGAATCTGCAAAAGGTTCACGCACAGGCAAACTTCTTAACCACATCAATTCTCCAAACCAATACAGGAGAATTAAACAAATTGGACAGTAACATATCCAATGTCAGTGTTCTTACCAACACTTTCATGAAGCTTTCAAGATCAGCAGATTCTATTTTTTAAATGGTGACTTTCCAAGAAACGGATATATAGAGAATGCAATTTTCAGCAAGATGCAGCTGTCCCACACCTTACAGCATTAAAGTTAAAACTCTTGAACACAATTTGAAACCCATCCAACTTTCTATGTCCACCAGGTATTAATAGTTACAGGAGGATGCAGCTGCTCCATTGAAAAAAAATACAGTAACTACTTTAAAATAAAAACCACTAAAAAGGAGTCCTACATTCGTGCTTTGATACAGAGGAATGTCTCGGTGACTTCCTTATGCAATAAGAAAAAATGCAATGTCACATTTAAAAAAAAAAAAAAAATTTCCAAAACTAAGATACTAGATAAGTATGGGGAGTCACAAGATTCACAAAGCAAAATAAAAGCAATGAGAAGCTAAACAAGAACCCACAATTGGAGGTTGACCGCAGTCAGAGGAAAGGAGATTCCGATATTTGGCCATATTCCTGGAAGGATCCATCAGGGTTTTCATTTCCTGGAAGAGCCTCTCATACTTTGCAGGAAGACGTTCCCAGGTACTGCGTAGCCGTCGCACTGACCCATATTCCAGGCCACTCAAGATGGCAAACATGGTATTGAGGTTCTTGCATTCCTTGCAATGCCCTGGAGTTAGATGAAATAATTCCCCCCAGAAACATTACAGGCATTTGTTTGTTTGCAATTGTGAGAGGAAATAAGTGACCAGGCTCGCTGGTCTGAGTCTAGTATAAATTCACTTACGTGCTATCTTGATAAAATGCTTGATGAGACGCATACGTCTCATCAGGTTATGCTCAGAGCAGATCTCTGTGACAACCCAGAACATCTCTCGATTCACCAACTGAGAAATAATATTAAGAGCCCAAGATATAAATAATTCCCTCTGAAACTTCCTGAAGCTTGCATACTTAATGATCAAAACGGGGAATGGGTGAATGTATGGGCCAGGGAAATGGCAAAGTGAAGGAGGAATCAGTGGATGACAAATGAATGTTGGCTCTTCTTGTACACTTTATAGCAGAGGTGCCGTAAATGTGTATGATTTTTTGCAGAGTTGCCACTCAGCACCCTCTCTTCCTAACATGTTTTGCACACGTTTTCCATTTTCCAGCTTGTTGGCCTGGAGCCCCAATTACCAAAATGTTTTGGCACCTTTGCCTAACAGAAATCCAGAGTTAATCCTTCAACGTTAAGTTCCATGCTCTACTGAGAATGTCAAACAGCATTTTAAAGGAGAATATAATAGCATCACATATGCATACCAAGGACTATTTTTTTCCCTTCTTCATAAGAAAAATAAACCCATGAAAATGATTCTGGAACCATCAAGCCAGGATGAAGTCTCAATATGCTCTCAAATGTTACTGAACATTTCAAATCAAGAAAGGGGGAGATAGAGGAAGATGCTGACAGGCATCAAAGACTCACTTCTGAAAACTGGCTGAGCATTGGGGTTCCATAAGGACTTGCAAGGTTGAAGAGGTCATCCACATACTCTGTTGCTTCAATTTGGCGGAAAATGGAGAAGTCTTGCAGCGTCAGCTGAGTAGCAACTTCCACAGGGCGCAGCCCCAATAAATGCACTGTGCTCTCCCTTAAGAGCTCACCTGCCATGTCATCGGGTACTAGTGGCTCTGTCACCAGATTGTTCTTCAGATAATACCTGCTCATAAATTCAATAAGAGATATGTTAGTTTCATTCATAATTTAAAACAAAGTTATTTATATTTAAAATGCAAAATGCATTAGATTGAGTTTAATTGCGCACTACAAAAATTTTTTTATTATTTTTAACTCCAATGAGCTTGAATAGCTCATTCTTTTCTCATTCAATAATTGTAATTCAATGCCATAAACATGACTTCCACACAATTTGAAAGCTCTTTTTTCATTGAATCAATATACAATACATATGTCTAGCTCTATTGGTGCTCATTAGACAAACAGCTAGAGTCAATTGAGACAGTCTAAAAATTAGCTTCATAGTCTCAATCCAAACAAAGCTTCTTAAAAATTCCCATCAGGTGACTAATGCAAGAGTGTCCATGTACAGAATAAAGAACCTTTCATCATTTTACATATGCAAGGAAACTGAATAACCTGGAACTGAGACCCATGCGCTCTGCAAGATTCTGGAGCTGATCAGGCAGTCTCCGCTGTTTGATGATGCCTCCTTCAGCCACAGTCACCTCACATAGGCTATAGTCAGAACTTGGGTCTGTGATGCCAAACTCTCTCAGGGTTAGCATCACCACCTCCCGAGCTGTTGTTTCCTGAATTCATGAGCCAAAAAGAATAACAGTCTTTTGTCATAGAATCCAATAAATTCCAATCTGCAAGTAATTCTCAGTATTCATTGAACCAATTCATAAAGGAAAACTACAATTGTGAAAAAGCATAAGTATGCTCTGTGGGATACCTAGTCTATCAAATGAGATGGCAACAAATATGGAGGGTGACACATTCCTATTCCTGTTGATCTGGTGCTATGTCCAAGTGTCAATTGCTTATAGGTGGAACCCTTCAGAATTGCAACAAATTCTACCAAGTTTAGTCATGATCACTTTCAAATCCACTCTCAAAAGCCTATGGGCTCACCTTGTGAATGAGGAGGTATTTGCAGGTTTGGTCACTCCTGAAGACCTTGAGGACATGCTCAGGGAAGTCAGGTCTGGGAAGGGTATTTCCCTGGTCAGTTGATGATTGAGAATCCTCCAAGCAGAGAGATGAAAGGTCAGGATTGGAGCGACTGTGATACAGACTGCCTTGACCCGAAGAGGTGAGGCTTGGCGGATAGAGGGAATCATCTGAACTCCCTCCTGTGACTGTCCCAGCATCATGACTATTAAAAAAACAGATGTACATAAGTAGGAACCATTCAATATAAATTCATTTCTGAATATTTTGAATGAATTAAGTAAATTTCCATAAATTTGGTCCACATATGCCATAAAATCTCTCCCTGAACTGGTTTGAATCCATATAGGACAGATAAGCAGTGTGCAACTCTTCATATTAGTGCATGTAAATAATAATTTACATGCACATGAACAATAATTTAGGATAATAGAAGAGCCCATGACAGGGTCCCTGACTAGGAAGCATAAACACACCTCATGAAGTTTTTGGGGATGAAGTTGAGAATGGCCTTTCGAAAGCGGTTCTTGTGCCCCAAGGTCATGAATCCTTTATTCCCCTGAGATTTCCCACTGCTACTCCCACTTGCACTTCCATTGCTACAGCTAACGCCACTGTCCCTGTTTGGGGATGAGGTGACCCCAGTCAGGGAATCAAAGAGTGCAGTTCCCTGGGTCAAGTTCCTATGCTTCATGATGTCCACTGTTGTAGAAATGCACTGAAGAGGTGGAGGGGGTGGGTGAATTTCTCTGGACTTGTGTCGCCCCTGTGACCGGGATCGAGGTACTGGAGACCGATCAGGGGTTTGAAGCATTTCCTTAAAAGCTAAAAGAAAAAAGAAAACCTTATTGTGGAGTTGGCCAAACTACAATATCAAAGGAGTTGTTCAAATTTACACATCAATCATTAATGCTATTAGTAATATTGGTTAATGCTACCTGAATTCCAGTTCAGTGGCATGACATTTTCAGCATCACATGCAGTACATCTCACAAACCAGCAAAGGAACCAGAGATGATACTCATAACAGAAAGCACTAAAACATGTCATCTCCATTGAAGAATCACTCACCTAGGAGATTGGACTTGACAGTGATTGACAGATGAGTTGTCGAACGAAGGATTTCCAGAGCCTTGGCATGACTCATGTGTACAAAACTCTGACCATTCACTTCAATGATCTGATCACCACGTTTCAATCCAATGTCTTCAGCTTTTGATCCTTTTTCCACCTATAAAAGAAATTCTTGAGTATCAAGGCAATGGAATAAAAATATAGGGTGAACCATAAGTGACTTCACAATTAAAAAAAAATAATTTGATACTAAATTTTCTAATAAATTTTTACATTTATAACAAATTTTCATGGAAACAAAATACCCCCATGCTCAAGGAAAGTTTTTTTAATACTTATTTTCAAATTTCACCAGAACTTAGTGCTTTCACATGGGTGCCACAAATTTCTCTGCACCGCAGCCTTTGTGAAACCCAAATTTGGAAAATGTTCTGGGACTGCACAGAATCACCTGCAGGTCCATTGAATTATGAGATCAAATAACAAACTTACTTTTGAAATGAAAATGCCTGCTCCTCGTTCATAGCCTCCCAGTATAGAGAAGTGAAGAACATCATCTCGTTTGGGTCTTGCAAGAGTGACTGTCCGAGTACGTGCTTTGGCAGCACATGCAATGTTCAGTAGTCTGAGCTGACCGTGCATTTTCTCTTGTTCCAGACCCAACTCAAAAGTCTCCAAGAATTCCATCATCCTTGGATCCATTTCAAAGTCGGTGAAGTGATTATTCACCCAAAGAAGCACCACCCGTGTCACCTTATCTCGCAAAGATGGATTCCTGAACCTGTAAATAAGATATCAGGTCAAACACTTATGATTGAGGCATTAAAACTTTGGCTTTCCACTCAGCATTGACATTTCAAGTACCTAATCAAAGAATCCTGAAAATTTAAAGTAGATTAAGATTCAGAACATCAACCTGCCAAATCAAATTGTCTTCAACTTCAGCTGTCTATGACTGGCCTGAAGCTATTTTCAAGCAATTTACAAAGAAATAATTGAGAGCACTGGTCTCAGCAGCTGAAATAATTTTTTTAACCTTCCTTTCATTCTATAGCATTTATTGAACACCATCATATCAACATTTGTGTCTTAAGACTTACTCAAGGCTTCAATGAATGACCTACAAGTCAGCAATGAACTTTTTCTGAAAAAGACAGTATTTTCTGGGATTTCTTGATACTTCACATATTTCTGGCGATAAAGTAAATCCTCCAGGATTCATAGCTTAAGCCTAAGCACATTCAGCACATGCCTAGGTTCTGAAGTAGGGTGGGGTGGGGTGACTGGTTGGAGGAAATTAAGTATGTGACATTGAATAATCAACCAAGAAACTCTGACCCAATGATGAGATGTTTTTGAGAATGCATTGAGGCATAAAATTACAAAAATGTCAGGAATAAAAACCAGTGTCAACAACTCACCAGTCAAGCAACTGATTGGCAACTGTGATATGAGAATCTATGAAGACCCGATGCATCAAAAGAAAGTCTTCCACAAATGTAGGGTCTATAACAGAGTTGTCTTCCATCAGTTGCAACATGAGCCGCTCTGGTGTTCCCTGGGAGAAAAACAAGACACCTACTGGTTATACCATTATTTAAAAAAAGGGCTATGAACTTGATATCATTAATTAATTTACTAATAAATTAAACTACAATCAAATTTTAAAATGTTATTAATTGAATCTTAGTACCAAAAAATTCTCATGACTGAAATCTGCATCTGATGAGTGATGAATTAATTTTTCAATGCTAGATCTTGGAAGGTGTCAAAAATAAAAAATAGAAAAATGGAGATGGTGCTAGGCAAAAATAGCATCCTCAACTCTAGTATCCACTCACTCCCCACCCTTTTTCCAATATACTGACCAGTTGTAAGTGTCCCTGTGCTTCTGTTTCCAGTATCCAGTTCTCACTATCATTTCCTTCAGTGATTGTTGCTTTTATCATTCATATAAAGTGGCTACTATTGGCTGATTAATATGTAGCTCAGTCAATGAAAACCACTTGATTAAGGGGGTAAAGGGGTTTGACATTTTCTAGGAGCCCCAAGTCCAGCACTGGAAACATTTGGAGTACTGCAAGGAGCTCTAAAACTAATTTATTTCCATCTCTGGTATTTTGCACAGACTATTAGTAATCTCAAGAGTAACTCAAAAATCAAATCAAAATTATATTAAAAAATCAGTAATCACAGCCTGTTCCCACCTTGATCACAATGTGACCTGAGCGACTTCCACCATCAACAAGTCTCTGCTCTGTCACAAGAACAACTTGTCCCCCCTCCTCATGCCTCACAATGTTCTCCTCCCCTTGATGAAGAATGCGATAATAATGGATCTGGGCAATGCAGACAAACTGGCAGTCATCCACTTTGGTTCGCATCACTCCTTTGTGATGCATTTTCTCCATGGTAGGTGTGATTCCAAAACTGTGGAGACAATCAAGGTTTCCTTCAACTCACATTCCTTCAATCACAACCAAGCTAGCCATAGCCATGACTAATGGGTTTGAAGAAACATCTTTCTACATGCTCGAACCTAATTTGAGAAATAATTCACCATGTCATATCCAACATTGAGGGCAGCATTCCTTACCTGTCACCAAGATGAAGTTCATACTTTGTTCCCTCATGCACTACTTCCACTGACCCATTCACAATGACACTCCAGCTATCCAATTCTTCACCATCATTCATGACAATGGTACCTGCCTTCTCCACCACTGCAAATACCTGTAATATCAAGATAACAGTTGATATTACGAATTCATTCTGCTGTATTCAGGATACTTCAGTCATTCATACAATGTCCACAAATTTTTTAAATAAAAAAAAAATCACTCCATTTAGCTGCAGTATGGAACTTTCTGAGGAAAGACTTCATCACATTAATTTTATTTTCTGGAAATATATGAAGAGAAAATTAGACTCCCACCATCACAGTGCAAAGGGCTCTTCGGACTGCTAAGGTCATGTTGGAGAAAGCCCTGAGTTGTTGCGTAAATTCCAACAAAACTTCAATGTCATCCTCAGTACGGTCTGCAGGATCCTTTTCAAGGCACTCTCGTACAGCATCCCGAACAGCAAGGCTCTAGGGAAAAAATAAAATAAAATCTTTGTATCAATATGTCTTCATGTAAAATCACCATGTTGAACTGGACTCTGAATTTTCATTTCAAATACATGATTATAATGAGACATTATTCATAGAACTCATAATACCTCCATGCTTTCAACAAGATCCTCTTCTTCATCACTGTCAACATTGCCTTCCACAAGACCCGTGAGATCCACTTCATCGGTATCCCCGGAAGACTGGGCCGAAGCCATGGTGTCAGATCCACTATAGGCTGAGCTAGTGTCAGATTCAGCACAGCGTATCCCATGAAAAATGGGAACATGGGAGACATTGTGGTCCTCTGCCAAGCGATATGTGTCAGGAATGTACTGCAAAGGCAAGAAGGGAAACACTCTAGACATGATCCATTAGTAATGATTTGCAGCTTTAGAAATCAATCAACCATAAATCAATGTCATCTGAATCATTAGCAACAAGTAACAGGCATTGAATTAAGCCTTCTGAGTAACTATTCCTTTTCTTATCTCGCAAGTCCCTCTTCAGAGACATATGAGAATGTAATATGAGAAAAATATTTCACAGCTGGAAGGGATCTGTGCTCAACCAGTATAGAGGAGGCCACTTTCCTAGTATCTCCCCACCACCCACCACCAACTACCACCTGCCATCAATAGCCTTTTTCATTTTCATCAGTGGTAAAACCTGGAGAACCATATGACTGCAACCAAAAAATATATTTGTGTAATTTTTTTCCATTTAAAAAGATTCAAAATTTGGCCATGGGGGGGAGGGACAGTTTCCCTCTGCCTCCCCCTAGATATGCCACTGGTGCTCAATTACAGGTCACTTAGTGTACCAGTATACAGAATCTATGAAGGTACTTCCAGACATTAATCATTATCCAGGCAATGGGGGGGTCCATTCAGCATATATTTCATTGCAGTAATCCATGGATAATTTAAAAAAATAAAAGGTTTTGGTTTGCTTTCAAGGAAAAATGTTTGTCTAAATTGCCTTCAATACTGAATGGCAGAGCCATCTCCATACACAAGAGCAAATACAAAATGTTCCAATAACTGCTGGGAAGTTGCTTCTTTACAATTATCAGAAATTGATTCACTTTGGTCACCTGTTCGCAATGATCAGTTGAAGGAAGTCTCCTCCTTGATGGGGCAATGGCTTCTCCTACAGGGGGCAAGGCAACCTCTTCCCCCTCTAAAGCCAGGAGACGTTCCAAGTTCATGGAATTCACTGACTGATGGTCTGTCGTGGGTAAGAACCCAGCCACCTCTGGACGGTCGATCTATAAAACATACCAATCCTTGATAATTTTACACCTAATTAAATTGAATTTTCATGTACACTTTGTCCATCATTGTGGGAAGAACAAGCCTGTTGAAGTATGGCAGTGCCATGAAATACATTCCTTTAAAGGCTATATATCTAGTAACTATATAATGGTTCAAAATTGAGAAGTTCTCAATACAAGCTGATTATTCCAGACTTCACACTCTGGCACCACATGTCATTTGGTTTTTCTATAACATTGTTACACATTTGAAATCACAAGAATAGATTTATTACCAGAAAAATCCATATTTGGCATTGACCTCAGTCAAGTAATTTAGTTATCAGTTGGTAGTAGTTGTTAGTAGCCACTAAACTTCGTTCAAGTCAAAGCTCACCTCTGCCAACATAATCCCTCAAGCCACACACAAAAGTCTTCTTTTAGATCATGTTAAGAATAAAGAGAAATAATGCAATGTCATTAGACAAGAAGAAAAATGATGTTTCATGGCTTCTTGGGCTTTGGCATTTTGCTTGCAACAACATAGACAGTAAAGGAATCACATATTCAACTTGAAAAAAAAACAAGCCATATAGTGAAATAAGATCTTGGGCCCAGCCTTCTAGGAGGCTAAGGGATTGCATTATTTTAGCAATGAGGTGAGAAAGAACTCAAGAAGCAGACAATTCAGCCATCCATTAACACATTGACCACCACATGACACAATGGCAAATCACCAAGCATGTTTTGTACCATAGAAAAAAAAACCCATAAAACTAAAACCAGGACCCACCTGTGTGTCACAAGGCACCAAAGAAAAGAATTAACAGAACTACCTTGGCAGTCAACATGCTAATTTATGGGAGCTTCCTCTGCTTGCACAGCCCTGCCTTTCACTTATCAATCAATTCATGTCACTCAGTATCCATACTCAATAATTCAAATTGGGAAAAAATTTCAAAAGGAAAAGTAATGAAAAGTTACCAATGAATCTGGCATAACATTTCAAAATGAAACCCTCATACCTGAGTGCAAGCCGATAAAACTATCAACAAATTCACTACTCTACTCCTCAAAGATTCAGCAATTTTGAAATATACCTTCTATACAGGGTGAAACTACACTTCCAGGTTTCCTATGGATGAAGCACAAAATTAAAAAATGCTAAAATTAACAGTATGTGAAATATGAATAAATAAACTATGATGAAATATATTGATGAGAAAAACACCCACCCATTGGTGCTCATAAGTTATGGGTATAGTTGACACACTGTGTCTTCGAGTCAGTCTGTGCCTCAGAATATTCCCCAAACTCCTTTTTCGAGACAGCTTCCGCCTCAATAAATTCAACTGACCAGACCATTTCCCTTCTGTGACAGTAACTTGATACTTCAACATATTGAACACTAATACACACTACCACAATGGTGGCAGGATGGATCACTTTCAAAGTGACTCTAAAGAGAAGCTCACACGATGCACAGCTGCATGACATAACTGGCAATAAAGATAAGAGTACTGATAACTGACAGATAAATGCATCGGCACTTCCAGGAATTCCAACATCAGGAGTAATAAACTAATTGTAGTGTAATCCACAAGCATAGTCCCATATTATGAAATTCATCTCCTATAACAGTAGGGGTGAGATAAGACATAGCACCTACAATATATTTGCTCCAACCATGAAATGCTGAAACCTCCAAAATGAAGTAATGAAGGATGATTAAGAATAAGGTCTGAAGTGAACCTAACCTCTAAAAGGAGATAAGGATTGAGGCCCAACAACTCGAGATAATGGGTGATATGTACACTTTCTGTCAAATGATATCTCCCAAGTTATCATTTGACATGCTTGCAAGCAGTCCTTTTCACCCTCATTCATTAAAAGGGGTAAACTTTCATCATGTTTCTAGTGGACAACATATATTGCTAAACTCCTTGTGATCTGAGCAACATACTGTTACTCTCTTCATACCATACTTTGACTAAATGATAGCAAGAAGTACTTCATCCCTTTAGATGCATTCATATGTGGACCAAAATTCTCAGAAACTACATGAGCTTTAGCATTGAAACTTGGCACAGTGGTGGATCTAATGGTATAACCACATAATTAACAAAATGATGTAACCACATAATTAACAGTTTAGAAAAAAAGGGACATTTTATCCCTTTCTATTGAGCTTAATAGACATTCATGCTTTTCTTCATTTTCTTCTATGGTTCTGGATGTTCTGTTAAGGTTCTGGATAAATCCTTTTTTTCCCACCTTAAAGTTGCTTTTAATATTGCCAGTCAGTTCTGTTAGTTAAGTCAGTTCTTTGGTAGGTGTATGATTTCAAATTTGCTGTGAGTGCAGAGAAAGCTGGAGTGGCATAAATGGCTAACTAGATCTTCACCTGCTTTTTGAGTGCCTCCCTGCTTCCCTCATCTCTAAAAGGATTCAATTTTCTCCTGAATAAGATCAAATTTGGGAAGGTGTCATGTCACTTTACCTGGTTTGATGCTAACACAGCATAACATATGCAAGGACTGCTACCAATATATACCAATTGCATTTTAGATTATAACTACTTCTGCAAATTGAGTGTAATTTTGAAAATTCCATGGCTACTTCTGCAAATTCAATGCAACAGATTCCAGTAAATGGAAGGAACAACAAAGGGAAGATCCATATGAACCAAATGAAAAGCATTAAGAACATGGAGACAACGATGACAACAGAAGCAATCTCTATCAAGGAGTAGAACCCACTCTGACTGCATGCCTCCATTTCACATTTGTCATGCTCAGCATGGTTCTATACAAAAGAAGCCCAAGGGCATATTTCTCAATAGAGTACTGCATTTCATAATTTCTATTACATTTAAACAAGCATAACTGGCATATAAGGCTGGTATCTGTTGTACCTGAAGGATCTGACAGTAGCTATAGGGTTCATTCATGTTCTTTAGCCAACCTGGACAATCATTTACAAATATAGCAGGTTAGTCTCTCCTTTCAGATATAAAAAAAATAAAATAAATTTGTAACTCACCATTATCATTTCAGGTTGTGAGAGGCTGAAGCATTCACTAGACCTCCTCCCTTGTTCATTAGGTTTCCTCCCAAAGCTACATTCAGGAGGAGAAACATCAATTTCAGATTAATAGAACTTAGAGAAGCAAGAGACCATACATTGCACATTTTTAGCCTCAGTCCCAATTCACCACCGTTGCCTGGCAACATCTGCAGGATGAATTATTTAGCTTGACATGATAGTCACTGTTCTCAATACCACATACAGGCACTTTTCACAACAGAACAGAAGTGAGCTCCTACCATTGGTAAAACTGCATTGTCTCTCCTTTCAATTAAGATAAATATTATGGAGAAGCCTAAAAGACTCAGTACCCCAAAAGGCTCATCTCTGCCATGAATCAACTGCTGTTATGTTAACTGTTTCAGGATGGAGAATAACAGGATTCCCTTTGGAAGATTTTCAAATCTAGTGCACGATTGGAAGTGGATCCGATAGTGAATACAATACGCTATACAATGCTACAACAAAAGAGGAGTGCGTCTATGTGGGAGCTGGGCTCAAGATGAACGTGCCTAGAATGCTTGTGTAATTATGCCTACCTTCTTACCATATGCATGATACTTTGATGTTTATCAGGTCTAACAAATGAGCAACGCGCTACCTTCTTCACATGCCTGACACAGGATTATTCATGCCTACCAGATCTTCAAAGGGAGCAGCATACAAAGATCTGAAAAAGTTTGAAAATTTTCAAAATGACTTAAAGTGCTTGAAAGAAATGAGATTGAGGGTGTAATGTAAACAGCGTGTTTTCCATCTCCAGCTGGAACAGACTCTAAAAAAACAAGTTACCAGGATCAAAGCAAAGAAAATTTTAAATAAAGAAATTTGCAGAATGCATTTATCAACTTCACGAAAGTCTCAGAGCAACGAAAAAATTCTTTTTCACCCGTATTCTTCAACCTGCCAGCTTCAACCTTGCCTGTAATCGGGTGACATGCTCCACGGATTCGTCTTGAGATTTATATGAAACCTGCTACCAACAATAGGGAAGGTAATTAAATCCTCCCCCTCCCCCCCCCTCAAAATTCTGCACTGCATTCATTCCATCTGATGGAATTCAACCCTTTGCCAGTAGAGCTGATCTTAAAGCCGCCTTGAAGGTACAAGTTTTCATTCATTTTAATTTGCATCCAGCTATTCTGTGTCTAGGCCTATAATGTGCAATGAAGGGATATTGCAGTAACTGATCAATTACCTGCGATTCCTTCCCGAGACGCTTAAGGAACGTAATGAGATTCCAGCAGGCCATGGATTTAATTAGCTTCCTTCCCGGGGGACTCGTAACTTAATGACGGTGATTTCAGATCGCTGGCTTGTAGATTCTATCGATAAATCGAACGCTGCCGACAAAAGGATCGGAAAAAGTTGCATTTCGAAGGCGATCCAGGGAGTACTGCAGCACTGATCGAACACCATTGTTTCCCCCAAGGCCGTTCTTATCGTTACCGCCGATACGCTGAATTTTTCATTACTTTCCACCTCGACACAATCTCGAAGAAACGAGGTAAATCAAAACACGCAAAAGCCGAACGGGGTCAAATTAATTTTGCGGGGGGGGGAAGGGGGGTAAAAGGAGCTTTTTATCTCACCAGAGAGTGACTTTCCTCTCATTTCCTTGCATCAACTCGTGCACACTTCCTTTTCGCATGAAAAAGAGGCCACGAGATCGTTTCCTCGCACCTCCGTCTTCAGACATGGCCCTCTCGATCGCACCCGAGCCCGTCTGCGTTACAAAATTACCTCACTTCTCCGTCTATCGAAGATTGAGCAACCCGTGCACTTCCCTTCTCCCCCTCACTCACGCACGACCGTCGCCCTTCCCCACTTTCACTCCACGCACGCCCGGCCCGGACTTCCTAACGGCATATGGGAGGGTTCGTTCGAGGTCTCCGTGTCGACGGGTCGGGATGCGGAGAGAGCCGTCGCCATGGCAACGGGAGGATGCAGGGACGTCATGCGATGCGACTCCCTTCATGAAAACCTTCGTGGAGGTGAGAGGCTTCACGTGCCCACGCATTCATATCTCAGGTGATTCCACGGCTTCCTCGGAATCGCATTTGCTCCCCCGTCCTGCCGCGCGGCTCCCGTGAATCTCGTTAACGGGGATGCGTGATTGCGTTTTTCAAAGGACCGCCCTCGTTCTCTTATGCGACGAAAACATTCATTCATTCACCGCTCCCCCAAGTCGGACTGGTTCTTTTGGGGTTATGTTTACGTTGCAGAAGGAAAGGTGGGTCGGTTTCACTCGCCCGACTTTCCCATGCGGAATGCATCAACCGGAAAGACGAGTCTAGCAAATGAGGGTTTTGGAATTCGCCCTATATCTCGGGGACTGGCAAGAATCCGAGACGCAAGGGTTTCCGAGGAACTACCTGCCTCAATAGATGCTCATTATCGCGGAGCCGACTCTGTTATCGTTCGTCTCTCGAATTCAATGAAATATGGTTGCTTTTGAGTGGGACTTTTTTTTTTTCTTCCGGAAACCGTCGTTCACTACGGAATCGCGCCGGATACCCTCATGCCCGACAATGTGGAATCAGCGGTATTTTCCAATATAAACAAGGGGGCTGGGAGTGTTTAAATAGCATCGACCTTGACACTCTTCTGCACAGAGCCTTGCCGAGTCCGCATTATTGGTGTCGACAGCGAATTCTCGCCACGTTTTGACAACACTTCAAAAATCCAAGGCTCGATTGCCGAATCCTCATTTAGTAGAGCCAAAAAGGGCCTTTAAGTTAGCGAGCTCTTTTTATTTTCCCTCCGAGATTTTTAGAGGACCCTTCGCTCAAGGTTTCAAAACCTGTAACGTTTGTACATGTTTAAAATCCTAACGTGTAATGCCGGCCTCCGATAGCATACTGTTGGCCTGTTTGTAGGGCGAATGGTCGCACTATCCTATTGTTAGCTACTACTATTACCTATCGAGCGAAAGAGAAAGCATTCACGGGCTCCTAATCGAATTCCGTCCCGTGTCTGTCAAATGAGACAAGCCGTCGGAATTCCCAACAGCAATATTAATGTCGAACGATTTTCGGCAATAATTGCGTATCGTCATCGGCATTCACCCCAGTCTCCACACACGAAACCCTTGTACCAGCCGAACGATCAGAGACTCATCACATTCCAAATATTCCATAAGTTTTACGAGCGTTCCTTCCGACAGCATTAAAACGACTCTCAAAGGGAAAAAGTCTTCCAAGAGCCCAAAAACCGACGAAAGACTCGAGATCCGAGCACACGGGATAAGTGCTTCTCCTATGATTGCAGCAAACATATTTCCCGAGTCAATAAAACCTCCCTCCCGCCCCGACTCGTCTGGTTGCGCCGCTGGGAACCGATTGAAACCTCGAACGGCCATTTATCGGATCGATGATGGGGGTGCGTCGGGCCTGCACGACTCGGATCGGGCGAGGAGAAACCCGAGCCTACGGCAGACAATCAAATATGGGTTGTATTCATACACACGATGAACCCACTGAACCACAAACGAGCAGTGAAAAGCATACACAGAAAAACCGTTCGTATCAAATCGAAGCCGTTTCTCACAAGTGAAATGAACCTTGCACGCACCTGCAAACTTTCGTGAGGGCGAGTTTGGCAGTAAGTTAGAAGCAAGTTAGCAGTACGTCTGCACAAAAAGCGGTTGGAAACGACAGCCATCTGCTCGAACGCACGGCGTCCTCGCCTTCCCGAATCATACGCACCGTCAATCACATCCTGAGGAACTTCGCCCCATGCTTCGATGATTCGACGGTTCAGTTCCTCGAGTGTGTTGATTTCAGGGGAAACGCGATGGTTTACCACCATGCCAATGGTTTTCCTATTATATTAATTTTTCACCCCGCTTTTTTTTATTACTCACCGCATGCATGTAACAAGTCGAGATTTGCTCTCGACAGTGAGAGCATCGAAGGAGCACAGCATAAGCTCTCGCACAGGTTTTCAATAAATGATGGAATACGTCGAATTATATTTAACTAGTGAAAGTCAATCTGCCGCACGGGAAGCATAGATCCAGCCCGCTTTTATTTCGAATATGGAAGGAAAGTTTTATCATTGTCTGCTCATTAAAGTCAAGTTCGGCGCCATTTCGAATTAACGCCTTCCCTGTTTCTCGCATCAGTTATTCCTCCTTTCGCCAATTCCGTTCCGCGCAGATCCAGAATTTGGCAGCAGTGAAAGGCATTCGACTTTCGCAGCCGAGACTAATGAGATAGCGCAGGAATTTACTGGTTGTCAACAAAAAAAAAACCGAGCACAACTCTTTCAAAAACCGGTAAAAACGCAGGAATTCCCCAGCTTCAGGTCTGTAGCTTACGGCAATATCGATACGACATAAACGAAACAGGTTTCCCCATCTTCAGGCAGCTCATTTGCGCGTTTTTGTTGAGAATCCCAAGAATGCACTTTCTAGATGTTGTCGCCTAGCAAAACATGGTTGTAAACGTTTGTTAGCTGAATCAATAGGCCATTGGTGCTATTAGAAATATATGGTAATACTATCTTATGCACCATGCCATTGTTGCTCATCATAACCATGGAAATCCATTTGTCCACGATTTTGTTTTTGTTTTGAACAGGTATCAGGTAGAGTAATTGGTTGGGCTCTCAGTCTGCCGATACATATGCCGCAATGCATTAATGATCCCAGCCATTTGGCTGCACGAGAGATAAGATTAGTATGTCAAGGTGCCACAGTGGAACCATAAATTATATATATCAGGAACACCAAGCTCCTATCTTCCATGTACCATACAAGTCCCATCGGTAGAACGCTTGTAAATTTCATGGGATTCAGAGTGAAAGACCAGATGAATCCCCAGAGAGCCACTGAACTCACAAACCACCTGCATCTCAGATGGAAAACAGCCATCAGCCATCCCCATCTCTACTGCAACACCCACAAAAGGCGTGGTCTCCTATCTCCTCTCGAGTGTGAGCAAACCTGGCTCATTAAAAGGTGGGTCATTCCTTCTGATGCTTCATATCATTAATCTGAGCAAAGTCATCACAAATCACTCGCGCTGACACGTTCAACCCGATCAATGGGAAGGTGCTCCCTCGTCAGAACAGTCGAAAAGGGAGTTTTCTCAACTCTGCAGCTCAATCTGACCCTTTTTTAGATCTTGCTCACTTCCCACTGCCCTCTTATTCCTTCAGCTGGATGCACATAGTCATTTTAAAAAACGGCTCAGCACCTCCATAAGCTCAAGAGTCAAGTGAATTCGCTGAGAAACTTCCCCATTTGTACTGCTTTACTAAGTCACCTGCTGAGATGAATTGTATGCAGCATGGGAGCTCTCAAGAACTCCTTTGTTGATAGAGATGCAACGGTGCCAAAATGCCAGAGGTTGGTACAAATACACAAAAGCACTAATCATGACCTGCAAGCCTGCAGTTCCTGAACTGAACTAAACCAAACCCAAACCCCTCCTCCCCCCAACCTGACCAATCTCCACATTTTCCTAGAATATCAACACAAAGGGACTTAACAGAAATGGTTACTGAGGAATTAAAAGCTTCAAGGAAAACTCTAAAAGATTCTTACGTCCTAGACTTAGTCTTCAGTTAAGATTACAGCTTTAGCATTGTTTATGGCCAGATGGTCATTACATTTGTATTACTAAGAGAACATTGTCAGCTGATATTGAATTGCATTTTAAAACTTAATGCCTCAATTTCCTCTGAATGGGCCATATTTCATTTCGAGCAAGGCTTTGAATAAAAACAAAGAACTTTCGCAATATTTTGTTTAAACACATGATAAAAAAAACTAAAATTTAGAACCTTAGAAGGAATTCATGGTCTCCAGAAAGAGATAGGCCACAGCCAAGTCTCAATGTAACAAACTTACCTTGGCAAAGCCCGGTTCAATAGCAAGACTCCAATTGAGCACACTTTTGCAAGTGATACCCGAGATGGGATATTAATCATAGGAAACATTGAAAAAGAAGTAGGAGGAGGATCAAAGATGATGTGCATGGCAATGGGAGTTTTGTTTTTTAACATTTATTTTAAAACAAATTCAAAACCACATGATATTTATCAAAAATGAAAGTTCATCAAACTTGCGATTTGTAGTAAAAAAAAAGGCAAAGTTTGGATCTGTAGTTGCCTTATTCTTGCAAAATGAGGCAATGCTTTGTAGGTGTAGAAGCATCATATCTTCTTCAAAAAGTATACTCAAGAAGATGCAAAAAAGAAAATGCTTATGACAAATACAACCTTTATCCACCAGTAAAGTCTATGGAACTAAAAGGGTTTCCTTTTATCAACCAAAGAGACTTCCAAAACTGATGACAGACTTCAATAGAAATGAGTCTCATTCCTCCCCCACCTCCCAGACAAAAAACTCAAAGAATTACACAGAAGTGTGGCCAAACTGAATGGTCATGCAAGAATGAAGCAGGGGAACAGCAGTATGCAATCCCCTCTGCCTCTAGGCACAAGATGTTGTTGCAGAGGGTGTGTTTGTATGAGCAAATGCATACAATGCCTGATTGCATTTGTTAAATAAACATGCAAGCTCCATCAAGTCCCAACTTTTTTTCAGCAGAATTTCTAAAAACCTTCATTGGATTGCAGGACATAAATTTAATCACATTTAGCCATATATATTATACACAATTGTATGAAAAAATTCTAGTAGAATAAGGAAGAGCTCTGCTTTGCAGCAAAGATATTCATTTTACTACTACATATTACATATAGCAGTAAAAAATTTCCAAAAATGCTGTCCAATAAATAGGATGATAAGACAAAGTGGGTTAAACCCAGCTTCAAAATTAAAAAATTAGTTAGCTAAGCTGGACTTTCTTGCATTATTTTCTATTATTCTCCCATGTTTGGCTGGCAATAGACCTATTGTTGTGGTCACCCTTTGAACAGGAGCAAATGCTTACTTATTCAATGATAACCACTGCACTACTAAATTATGCTAATTTAGAGCCAAGTTTCTATAAATATGCCAAGCAATTGACTGTCAAGCTCTACCCAAACTGGGTGATCTGGATAGAACTTCACAAGAGTTCACAGTTGCATTCATTTACTCAGCCAGTTTGTTTCCATTACACTACAATCCAGACAAGTTTCCAGATATTTTGTCCCAATACCTGACACTTGCACATGAATAGAACAATGGCAGGTAGTCCAGGCACGAACAGACAGGCATGGCCTAACCCCGATTTTTGTTCAACTTGGAAAGCTAAACATGCACATGGACAAGAAAGACATTCTGGCAGTCACCTGACCATATATTTAAGTTTACAAACAGGCCATCACATTATTCTGATATCTTCCCAGCTGACTGAGGAAATTAGCACAACCAATGTCCATCCAACTGAGATGCTGCAGTTTTGAAACTCACCCTGAAACAACATGAGGTCTATTCATATCCTCTTGATGAAATGCATTGAGGAAAAGTTTTCACAGCATAAGTCTATGCTCCATTTGTATATAACAATCGATGCCAAGTGGCAAGAAAATAACTTCTCACACCACAACAGGATTCATTTCCCAAATGGCCGTTAGGCCTGTAGGCCAAGGCCTAACTAGATGCGCAACCTGTGCGAAAAAGAGGAATTAAATTTGAATTTGGCATTACCTGGGCGTAGCCTACAACTTAGGGTAAGCTCCTGACTGCTAACAGTGCCGAGGCTTCTTGCCTTAGATCCAACGGAGACTAGCCGAGGGCTAACGACTTGCCAATTATGGGCATATGCCCATCATAGACTGTGTGCTTCACAGTTGGGTGCTCCGGCTAAACCTAAAGTCATGCTTCGCACGTAGACGGGGCCTAGTCTATTCAAATCCCGACAAAACTCTAGGACTAACCTACAGTAGTTAGGCCAAGGCTAACGTAAGGCCACTACACGAGGCCTATTATCAACGTACCACTTACACGTACGCCACTAGAGCGTATGAACGTCTGAGCCCGATTGCTACAACACGACGTTAACGGTGGTGGGCCGACCCCTAGGAATTCACTCGCAAAACAGAGCAGCCCCGGGGTCATGCGATACGCATATCCTTAGTAAAGCCACAACGTCCGTACACAGAACATGGCGTGAATCTGAGGCGAGCTTGCGTGAATGGGCTGGCCGCTGGAGATTGAGGCCCGTGGCCTACGAGAGGGCGGGGAGCAAACAGAAAGGCCCGCAGGGAACGAGAGAAGTGAGAGGAAGGAGAAGGGAAGAGAAGCCTGTACGGGCCTGGCCCCATACCATCGCGTTTTCCCCTCGGGCTATTCGGGTCTCGATGGAGACCGTGCCATAGAGCCCTCGAAGCAGGAGTAGACGAGGGTGCGAGGACACGGTTTCCCCTTTCCCGCTCCCCAGAATCACAGCAGGATCCACGAGCGGCATCTGCGGATGCGACGAGGCGCATTCTGGTCGCCCCGAGACGAGTCCGTCCCGTTTCCCAGCGCGACGGAAGAGTTCAGTGGGACGTTCCGGCCGTAGTTCGTCCAAAAATATAACAGAGAGATGTCGCTAGTGTCGATGCAGGCAGAGCCCATGGCCAGAGTCGGCTCCGCATCCTGTTCGGCCTCGTGGGCGCTGTTTGCGATAACGTGGGATTTGTTCCTATTGCGCCCGTTATCGGTCGATATCCAGCGTGTTGGACATCCACACGAAATCCAGCATCCTGTATGTCGTGCGATAACGCGGGCGATGGGAATTCCACGCCCACGAGCGTTTACGGGGAAAGGAGAGGCTGTGGCCGGGTATCGTTTCGTCTCGTCGTTGGGCCTAATTGGTGGAAAACTCGGAGCGGGACGAGATTCAATGACGTTTTCATCCTCGAGAAATCTTCTTCGATTTCGAGATTCGTCGAGCACGAAATATCGCCGACAAAAGGGAAAAAATTCTTGCAGCCGGGAAAAAAGTTTCTCGGCTTGTTGCCGAGAGCGAGAGCATCGATCGAGGAGCGAGGCCATCGATTGAGTCTCGGAGGCTCGATATCGCAAAAGCGGCCTGCGAAGTTCCATCGACGAAGATTTTGCTCGGGAAACGAGGCTCGTTTCCATGAATAATCGAGGAGATCAAACACGAAAAGGTCAAAGGAAAAAAAATGAATAAAAGACGAAGGAAAAGGTGAAACGCACAGCGATGAACCCCGCGCATCCTTTCGCTTCCCGACGCCGATGCTCGCGACGTCACTCGCGACGTCACTCGCGACGTCGCGTGCCGCCCGAGAGAATCGTCGGGAAATTCCGAAAGTCCCAAGGCGGATCGAGAAGGATTTCCGCGCGAGCCGCCGTGGGAATCGGAACAGGTGGAAGTTGCGCAAGGGTCCGAGGATCGCGGAGGAGGCGGGAAGTTTCTCTCTCGGTGGAAGGAAGGATGCAGGTGCTTGGTTGGAGGAAGGATGCAGGTCCGCTTCAGCAGATTTTCAACGGCGATCACGAGATTTGAGGGCGGCGAAGGTGGGTCAGGGCAGAGGTTTCTCCGCGAGACGTTGGCTCGATGGCTTCTGCTTGCAGTTGCAAAAAATGACTTTTTGGCATTGTCACCCTCCCAATCCAGTGCGAATTTTTGTGGTTTAATTTTGATTTTAATTTGTATCGGAATGGC
This sequence comes from Darwinula stevensoni, assembly GCA_905338385.1. Classification (NCBI taxonomy): domain Eukaryota; kingdom Metazoa; phylum Arthropoda; class Ostracoda; order Podocopida; family Darwinulidae; genus Darwinula; species Darwinula stevensoni. Next base: position 76,694 of record CAJPEV010000162.1, read on the forward strand.
AGTGAAGCTTCGGTCGGCGCCATGGTCGACACTTTGGGTCGGTGGGTTTCAACCATTTTTGCACGCGCTCTTTCGCAGCTTTGGGAACAGATGGAAATCGCTCGGAACGAAATCGGGGTCGTAAGGCGGGGTGTGCGAGAGACTCTCAGCCGAGACCGGCCGGATTCGCCGCGGTTTCTGCGGCCGTGTTCGCTCGAGCGTTCTCTCGCGAGCACTCCGCGAGAGAGCCTTTTTTTTTGCGAATGGCTGCCGGAACAGCTTACAAGACCTTGCAGTGGTAGAGCCCTTGGGCAAAAAATCCGCACGAATCCGGAGCCGTGATCGTGCCATGCCCAAGGTCGTGCAGCACACTTTTGCTGCTCGCCACTTAAAGACAGCCGATCTCTGGAGATTTTTTTCTTCGAACCGAGTCGGATGTCTTTTCCGCGATTCCGCCCATCAGACGACGCACGAAGTACACAACAATGTTGATCCCAGAACTTTTTTCTCGAAACCCCCCTCCAACAATCCACATGCTTAACTTTAGTGCTTAAGCGCACCACTCGATGGGGAGTTTCATCCGATCGTTGTAACGCGAGAGTCGAATAACGAATTCCAGACTAATTTCAACGCGAAAAATAGCAGCCTCTCGACCGATTGCCAATCCTGCAGAGATTGCCAATTCTGTGCGATCACGGCGGAGTAAATCGAGAAACTGCACGAGCCTTTTTTTTTTTTAGCAATCTGACTTGTCCGAACGAGAGAAGAATAAACAAATTTAGCAGAAATTCAGGAAAATTTCCAGAAAGAAAACCAGGAAAATCATCCTGCGAAAACGACAGGTGAATGGCTTCGTACACCCGAGACTCGATGCAAAGACACAATAAAATGGGAATGAAAAGCTGAGTTTCGCCATGTCTTTGTACGAATTCAACTCAACCATGAGGACATACATGATGTGGCAAAGGTTACTCATCACTTTCCAGGTTTCATGGAGTAAGCAAGGCCCCCCCCCCCCTAATGATGTCTATGGCTCCCTTTCCCCAAAAATGAGACCCTGGCTACACCACTGATTCTTTTTTTCTGAATAAGTGGTCTAGGATCTTAGTGGTTCCCAGCCTTTTTTTGCTGCGACCCTAAATTGGCCTCCAACAGGACCCCCCGACCCTCAGGTTTATGATACAATTTGAATATGTATATAAATATACATACATACATATGTAATTATACTCGATTCACCCTTTGCGACCCGAGCTTGGGAACCACTGGTCTCGATTTTGTCGATATGGATTCCCAAGACCGAGAGCTTTTCGGCTTGGCATCCGAAATTCACCCAATCGACACGGAATCCCCACTCGACGCACACATCATGGCAACATCGTCGTGCAGAAAGGTGGAAACCAATCGAAAGGTCAAACCTTCGGTCAAACCCTCGCCGTTCCTTCTTCACTTTTCATTCCGTAAATATACCAATAAATCCTGAACATCCGGCCTGGATTTTTTAAATCCCTGTTATGATATCCAAATATATTCATTCGAGTCATTCATAAAGTACAACAATCAAATTTTCATCTGGAATAACATGACGTAGAACAAAGGCATTCCTGAGTCTCTATATGCTGTGATCTAGAAAATATGGAAGACATCAACAATGAGCACAGGTGAGCATGACGAAGGGGAAGGGGGGGGGGGGCAGAAACTCAAATGGGGGGCATGTGTGTGGGGTGGGGGGGGGGGGGGGAAAAACCAGGGGGGTGGGGGGGGGGGGGGGCAAATACTCGCACCGTCACGATTTCGGGTGCAAAATTCAAACAAGGAAGATATTTTCTTTAACTCCATTTGATCCATCCCAAAGGGGAATGAACGATTGAGCAGCTTTTGTACATGGGAACCCGTAAGGTTCGCATCGGTGTCGGGCATGGAATGCGTGGCATTCCGACCCTTGCAGCCTCAACAGTTCCTATCGAAGTCCTTCGTCGTTGCTGCTCCCCCCGAGGATCAGAAGCCATACGAGAACACTCTGGTACAGAGGAAATGCGAAGCTCGATGCTGTTAAAGGCATCAGGTACGATCTGGAACTGGAAGGACGACCGCGACCACGGAACGCGGTTCGCATCGGTTTCATCCCATCCTCGATCACTGGGACGGAAGTGTGACACGAACGACACCGGAAACGAAACGAACGCCGAAGAAAATTCTCGTCGGAAAACCGGTTTCACTAGCACTAAATTTAAGGCCGGAGAAGAGTTTCGGAGAAGGAACATCCCCGTGGCACCGCCGAGACGTCGACGACCCCTCAATGATAGAAAGTCATGACGGAGGTCTGATTCCCCCTGACGAGAAGGAACGGCGGCATGCCCTCGGTCAGGGTCTCCAACCAGGCCATATAGAGAGGAGCGGACACTATCCCTTTCCGAGGCATCGGCAGCGTCCTGTAAAGGATTGCATTCCGAGTAAAACTCCGCCGATTCCGTACGATTCTGCGACGAGGACTCACATGACGATGAGAGCAGCGTCGAGCGAGTGGTGCAGCAGGAGTTCCCGTAGTCGCATGTGCCGATTGTTCCTCTCTTCGTTCGCAGTCAGCTCCGTCTCGCTTATGTAAGAACCTGCACGAGGACGTTTCGTCGCGATTAGCAACTCTTCACCGAATCGTTCGCTCGCCGGAATGCAGGGAAGAAAAATACCTTCTGCTCGGTTCTCGTTCGCCTTCTCCATGAAGGGCTCGACGAGGGCACGGAACTCCTGGCGGGTTTCCCGGGCGGCCTTCTTCTGGACGTCCGGGATCACGACCACGTCGCTGTAGTCGATCCGGAACTTGCTCAACAGCGCCGCCATGCTGAAACGACGAGAAGACGAAACTTCACCTCGCCGACGGACGGAACATCGAAAAGACGCAAGAGCGGGAGAGACCTCCTCTGCTCGTGCTCCAGCTCTCCCTTGGTGGAAGTGAGGGAAAAGATGCGGAGGGAGGCGGAGGAGAACTGGGCCCTCTTGTTCAAGATGTACGGGAGGAGGATCGTGAGCCCCCCGTCGTCGTACAGCCACCACACGTCCATCCGGCCTCCCTTCTGCTTCTGTTGGAATCGGGTGAGGCTGCTCAAGACCGACTTGGGCAGCGCGGCCCCGCCCGGCCCGCGGTACACGTGCGACTGCGACAACCTCCTCGACAACCTCCTCTTCTGAGCGAACACGGAGGAGAAGTGGCTCTCTTTCCGGCATCCTGCTTCGTGGCAGTTCTCGATCTTGCTCTCGTTCTTCCCCTCGGATTCTGCACATTTGAATTCCCTCTCTCATCGACTGATCCAGGATAACATGTATAGAACTTTCACGGAGCCGACACTTGACAAAGGGTTTAACCTGCAAGGGGTTTAAGAAGCACCTCTGTCTTCTCTACGAGCTTGGGATCCTCCTCGACGATTCCAGAATAATCCAGTCCTTCCTGGACTCTCAGGATTCCCAAGGCCAGGTTATTATCGAACGCAACGCTGCCAGACATCAATGATTAAAAATATTCCACTACAGTCTCTCCTCTGGAATGCGAACCACCAACTCACTGGATGGCATTGAAGTACAGAAGAGTGTCGATGGGATCGACTTTTTGCCAGTCGGTCTTGTACCCCAATACGAGCATGTTGGGACGAAGTTTCCCCAGTCCCGTCAATTGAAGTAGAGCCTTGGCACCAGATTCAAAGTTATCTTCTTCTACTACGTTGTAGAAACTCTTGATCTTGTGCCTATAAAGCCAAGAGTATCCTTGACGAAGGATATTGTTCCGGACGGCGTGCTTCAGCGGACCCTGCTCGAAAAACGAACCGTGCCGGGTCACGCCCACATCAAATGCACAGAGCCTCGAAAAAGCAAGCACCACGGCCCCTACCTTTACGATGTTGCCAACGACCAGGAGCGAGCTGGTCTTAGTGATGAGATTAACGAAATCCAGCAGCGGCGGACGGGCACTGGGCGGACCCGAGAGAACCAACAGCTGCGGCCGGTAGTTCTTCACGTGCTCCGCCGTTTTATTCAGATCGTGCACGCCTTTCAGCGCCTTCGTGTACACCTGAGCCTGCGTGCTCGAGCCCCAGTTCGCATCTGCACATAATCGAAGGTTCCAATTAAAAAAATTCGAAGAGGATGCACAGAACAAACGAAAAGGCATACCTGGTTTCCTGTAGCTGACGTAGAGGTAAAGGGCCATGGTGACACCGAAAGTGGCGAGGGCCACCTCCCACTGGATCATGAACATCACCACCACGCACAACAGCGTCCCCAACAGACTCACCCAAGCATTGTAGAACTGCATCGAGAAACGGCATCAGACCCCCACCCTAAACGAACCCCCACCTCCTTTCGATCCCGTCGGGGTTCGTCTCACCTTGAAGGAAGGTCTCCAGCCCGGAGATTTCGTGGTGGAAGCATGAAAGACGGAGAAGTTGATGAGCCCGTAGGCCGCCAACATGAAGTTCACTTGGAGAGCCGCAACTGCGTTCAAATTCGCTGAAAAGAAAATCTATGTCGTAGCGCACGAACGAGCGAAAACGGACCGAAGAACGTCACAGAAAGCCATCGAACTCGTAGCCCCGAAGGGCCTCAACGCCAAGCCTCGAACGAGCGGAAGGAAACGACCGAGTGCGAACGGGTGGCAAGCGACGAGAGACAGTACCGACGAGGATGCAGGCGACGGCAAGAACGAAGCAGGCGAGGTATCCCCTCATGGGATCGTTGTTGGCCCCGTGCCCGACGGAAAAGAAGTAAATCCCCGGGTACAGCTTATCCTTGGCCAGAGCCTGCAACGCAACTGGAGTCTGAGCACGCGGCGAAGAACGAAGACTCGAACGACGGCCGGAGAAGACTTGCCTGGAAGACTCTTGGAGCCCCGACCAGGCTGGCGATGGCGGACGAGAGCGTCGCCGCGAAGCACCCGCCGTAGATCAATGGACTCCACGCCGCTATCAGCGTCATCATCTGCAACAACGCGTCGATCGATTCTATTAATGAATCCAGCGAACGTTCGGAACGTTGCTCTTCGAACGTGAGACCCGACCGAAGGTAAACGCGAGAAAATGCAAGCGATCGCGGTTTCCGAGCAAGGTTTAACACAGGTGTGCCCACTCTCTAAGACGTAGGACGATAAAACTTGGGGAACAGGTTAAATGATGCATGCGGAAAAATATGGCAAAGTCGAATGCAGGTCGTGAAGTTATGAGTGCGCCACCATCGCATTCATCATTCAGGAGCCTTTGGTCTGTCCAGGGTATTAACAAGAGACTCGAAACGTGCTCCACTTTTAGCGTCAATCGTCTGCAGACGTGGAATAATGTTCCAAGCAGCACGTAGCAAATCCAACGATACAAGGTGGACTTCTCGTGGAATGGCGTCCTTTAACTCGTGGAATGGCGTCCTTTAACCGCAGGAGAGTTAAGAGTGTGTCCTCGGTATACCTTTGCTCCTGGAAAGTCCCACGACCGAAAGCCAATAGTAGTGAGGTCGATAGATGCCGCGGAGGCCATTCCTTGCCGATGACTGCTACCAAAATTGGTCTGGAACATGTCCTCGACTGGATCCGCGATTGGGGGCGAAGCACCATACCGCACGAAGGCGATCCGATCGAGCACTCCACAGTCATGCAGTTCCCGATCGACGACCGTCTCCTTCCGCGTGGTTCATTCCACTTGCCCTTCGAGTCTCACCGCCCCCGCCCTTTATGGCAGGAGTGTCAGACCGGTGACCCGCCGGTCCACGTCGTCCGGCTCGTGAAGCTTCGACATTTTTTTTAAATATACAAACGCTGCCAAACCTCAACCTGCTCGCATGAAAAATTCCAGGTAAATAAAATTATTTGTCAGTGCGGCCTCCAACCGACCCAGAAGGATTCCCTCCGGCCCACAGCCTAATCGAGTTTTACGCCCCTGCCTTTTAGCATGCGCACACTGCGCCTCATACCGTGCGCACACTGGAGTCAAGCACCGCGGAAGGGACTCTTTAATCACCCGGTATATTCATCTCACTTGCCCTTCCCCATTTTGGACTGCGACCACATTAGAGAATAATGGAATCCTGCCTTTTTGATAAATTGCTCGATTGTAGTCAGAAGAAAGAAAAAAGCCCAAGGGATACGAGATCGGAATTACGTTCAAGTCGGACTTTCAACCCTCTAAACGATGAAACGCTCTCATCGCGTTCATCGAGCGTTCACCCGGCACGACGCTGGCGAATCGGATTGCGAATGCAGTTCGGCTTTCATAACCGTCTCGAAAAGAAACATGACGTCTTCTCTCTCTCTCTCGAGTTTCGGTTCTATCGCGGTCGCCACCCTGGTGCCCCACCGATACAAAAATTTATGCACGTCGAATCGTTCTGACGCAACTCGCGTCGCTCACATTCATCACATCCGCGCAATATTTCAATACGGCAATGGGGGACGTGAAGAGATTCGAAACGCAGGCACGTACCCACCACCCGTCCCACGCGCGCGCAACGTGAGAGTGACATGGACGAGAATCCCAGCTGGGCACGCCCAGATAATGAAAAGAAAAGCAGCTTGACAGGTCCCCAGTAATTTCGATCGACAAAAAATCGTCCATGTTTCTTCACATTTCCAATCACTTGCTTCTTACACGAAAATTTAAAGCGGTCAAATGAACGCGCCCACGTAACTACTTTCCGTTATTTTAAAAACAATTTCAATGAGAATCCACCTATAAGACCAAATTCCCCCCCCCCTCCCCCCCAAATCCACACTCGACGCGCTCAAACGAAGCAGAAAACGAACCTAAGAAAAAGTGGCGAAATTCGAGTCACGCACCTGGCCGTTGTTCCTGATCCCCCAGTCGCAGTCGCGGGCGGTGCAGTTGTAGGCGGGGGCGTCGAGGAGCGAGGCGTTCCCCAGGTCCCGGACGTCCCCCGTCGCGTCCCGGACCGTGCAAGTGGCGATCATCGCTCCGTAACCCACGTAGGTGAGGTAGGTGAGGAAGACGGCTCCCAGAGTCCCTTTCGGGATCGCACTCGACGGATTCTGTCGAGTGGTAAAAAAAAAATTAATAATAATAATAGAATAAATAATAATAGAATAAATAATAAATAATAATAATAGAATAAATAATAGAATAAATAATAATAGAATAAATAATAAATAATAATAAAATTTAAAAAAAAATAATAATAATAAAATCGGGTTGGCATCTCTAAAGTCAGGAAATTTTCGAATGTGCAGAAAACGATGCGAAAACGGCGACTTTTGCTATGCGATGAAAGTGATTCGAAGTTTCATTTCAGAAGAAGTACTTTTTAATGCGGGAAAATTCAGACTTTAATTTTTTTTCTGACAGCTGAAAACTGTCAAAACCGAACAAAGGGAGAGTAGCTAGGCTGCCTTGAAACCTAAGTCCCCTCCTCAGATGCCTTTTTCTGCATTAAAAATTCGATTCTACTTTTACGGGTTAAATTTCATGATCGCCAGCGGCTTCGATCGCAATTTGAAGGCGAGGAACGCCTCGTTAGAAATGTCACAAGGTCGACGTGTCAGGGACGTGATATCGATTTATCACGCTATACCCTTTCTGCCGGAGTTTGAGAATGTCAAGGGCATTTTTAGCGTCATGGCGTTAACACTGCAGTGTCCATTAGAGGACGATAATAAAAAAAAACCACCGCGGAACGGGCGGGAATCGAACACGAGCCTTCTGACTGCCGATCCGACGTGCTATCGCGACGCCAACGAACCCGGGAAATTCAGTCGCGCTCCGTGCCGCGCTCCGTGCCATCCCTATCATATTGATCGAAAGACATTTCTTCGCGGCCTTGTCCCTCGTTCCGAAGACTTCGAAGACAACATCGATTTCTTGAGGGACCCTCTAGCGACCAGGGAATTCCCTGGACCTCGATGCCGATAAATAAATTTAAAAATTAATATAATGGACCTTAATCTTGAAAGATCAAGGTCCCGGAGACACACCCGATACCGACTTCGTGGCAAATAACTCTAACCTTGAGATCTCCGGACAAGTTGGCGCCGGCCACGATCCCCGTGACGGCGGGGAAGAAAACGGCAAAGACGCTGAAGTAGTCCTGGTCCTTCGGCGAGATCCCCGACGGTCCGTATTTCGAATACAAGTTCCGTTTCGCCACTTCCGCTGAACGGACAGAAAAGTTCCGTTTCAATATTACAGAGAATACTGAAACCCTCTAATCTATTGATCATGCGTTTCAAATGAGTGCGGAGGAAAACACGTCCCGCTGTTTGAATTTGTACATCAGGAAATGGAAATCTGCCAGTGCTGAAGGTATGCATGTTTCAGGATATATGCATCTACGGCTTGGAACATTTTTTTCAGAATTTCCACCCATCTGGTTTATCCAACTTCATTCAAGGAACAATTCTTCACTTGCAAAATGTAGTGCAGGTGCAAGGACGACCCATCGTTCAATTTCAGTCATTTCCCTTGGACTCGTGCACACAGCAAAGTAGAAACGAGCGAGGAGAGGTACGCATGTGAGACGTATATAATTGGATCCTTCGGGATCCGTACCTCCGTACGTACCTTTGTGTGGATCTGGTCCAGACGTACACAGTGGTACGTTGCAGACGCACGTCCGGGTTCCCAATTCAGTACTCAAAATAGGCATAAGATGGCGCTTATGTTCCCCCGAACATTCGAACTCGACAGGACGCACCGGACCTTGAAAGAGCTTTCTTTCTTTCCTTGTATTCATCTCATCGTGATACTTGTAAATTAGTATTTAGTAAAAATATAATTTTCATGTTTCAATGGCAATCAATGATTCTGATTGATTCAATGATTTTTAAATGCTGAGTTTTGTACGAGGACAGAGATATGTCAACTGACAGGTTAGGAGTTTCTCTCGGACCAATGAGCAACCAACTTTCAATAAACTCGAACAATCGTCTTTACAATGTGCCAGACTCGCTACGCATTGTATCCATGGTAACTGGAGAAGGCGCTGTGTATGAGACAGCCAGCACGTCCGGTAGCGTCGTGGAGACATTGGCTAGCTGTCATCGTCTCCGTTAACATGATGATGTAAGAGGATCTCCCTTATCTGTGACAGTTCGCCGACTGTGGAAGACGTGGTGCCGGATGACGGTGTCACTAAATCTCTCTTCAAAGCTGAAAATTGAGGTTCATTAGCAGATCTTTCAAACGCCTTAACACTTTAAGCGCCAAATTTTCTTGCAGATGGCTGAAATTTATCATGCTATATTTGAAGCCTGCAGCTACTCAAGGAGTATCACTGTAATGGAAAAAGTTAGCAGGCATCATTCATAGTTTATTGTAAAAAATAATTTTTAAAAACCTAATTTGCATATACTGTATGACGTCATCAAATGGCGGCCATCTTGGATTTCTTGAAAAATATTCAAAAAGTCACTTTTGTCACCGATTTGCTCACAGTGACTTCACTGATTTTGAACAAAAGCACACTGGAAATATCTCTTACACACTTTAATTGTTTTCTGAAATATTCATCTAAATATTACCTACCATTAGCACCAGCGGAGTCCGGCATTCAGTGAACATCAGCTAATCAAACTAGTCTTCCATGTCCAGATGGCACAATTTGAAGTCCTTCACAGTATGGTACCTTTTACAGCATGGATAGACACAGAGGCCATCTATTGGTGACGGTTGGAACTGACTACTGACGATCTTTTTGGACTCTGGGGCACTAAATTACTATATACTAGGGTGTCTCAAGTCGCAAACGGCAACGGAGGCGCTTAAAGGGTTAAGCCTGAAACGAGGTAAACATGGGATTCTAAAGAAAATACACCATTCGTACCTTCTGAATAGAGATAAGAAGGGTACATATTTCTTCTCGATTTTTCTTCGGTACCCCTTCAATTTCACAACATGCATTTGAACCTCATAACGTACAAAATATGTACCTCATTCTACGTTTCTGCTTTGCTGTGTGGGAATTTCCAAATATTTTACTTACTTCAAAGTGCTTTTGTGGCTAAACCGAGATGGAGAAAATCTGAAGGAAAAAAATTTAAGTTTGTGACAAAATGTAGATGGAACATGCACAGCTGTAGCTTGGACCGATTTTGCGATGAAAACAATCCAACAACGGTCGTTTTTCTCTTCGCGCAGATGGCCATACCGCTGTAGCCGACGAAGCCCTTGGCCCTGGCCTCGTCGGATGGCTCCAGGAAAGAACCGACGATGAAGTCTACCTGGGATGCGACCAACACGACCAGCAATATCACTTGGGTCTGCAAGGATAATAATAATAAAAATTAGGGAAAAATATAGTTTTTTTCTTTGAGATGATAGGCAAACTCGCTCAGGAGATTTGCGTGCAGATTCACAGTTTTCCTCGGCGCGGTGTCATTCACACGCTGGGCTCCCACAAAAGTTTCAAAAGAAAATTCTTCGACTTTTCCTGGTTATCCACGTCCTTTCGGGGATAATTTCCCAGACCAAAAATTCGCATTTTCGATCACTATCTTCACCTTCCGCGTCCACTTTCTCCGCTTCCTTAGCGAGCCATCATGAGGTCGATTTTTCCCACGCGTCTCTGAGTTTTCCCTCACTTTCACAAAACTCGGGGGAACTTCCCATATCAATTCCGAATGATGGAATCCAAAGGCAAAGCGTTGGGAGCCCGAGAGTAAAGTAGTGATTGAATTTCTTTATAAGGTCTCTTCGTCGTCAGCTAGATCTCAGCATTTTCAAAGTTGAGTGGTTTCGCATGCGACTGAGGAAAAAGCTTCCATAGCTCCCCAGTGTCAGAGGAATTTTATGTAAGGAATTAATTTATTCATTGGCACGTAGGAGGAATTTCCAATTCCCTTCGAAGCGCATAAATTAATTTCCAGAAATAATCTCTTATAGGGCCGTTATTATCGACTGATTCCAATTCCCTTTCCCCTTTGGCTTCTCCTTCTCGGCAAGAGTAACTTTTGCTTCGTACAAACGAGTGTCAATTTCGGTTTTGCTTCCGCTACTGAATGGTGACTGGTGTTGCCCGAATGGTTTTGTCCATTTTTTTAATAGAAAGGAATTTGATTTAAATTAATTTTTGTTGAGCAATTAAGCAGTGAAATGATCCTTTTCCTTCCAAGAATAGTTGCAACACTATTGCATCCGTATCAAAGGGATTAAGAAAATTTCGACGGTATAATTTCCTTTCTCCAAGATTTTCAAATTTGTTTTTACTCTTTCAGCCTTCTTTTTTTTATGCCTCCCACTCCCACATGTTTTGCATCGTTTCCCAAAGAAATAGCTTCCAATACTAATTTTATATTCTGTAACTAACACATAATACAATGAACGCCTGGAGTCCTTCCTCAAAGAGCTCCTTTTGGGTCTCATTGGGTGACATGCAACAGATCCGTTTAACTTTAAACTGATCTGGTTACTTTATGGGCGTCTATGGGAATAGGATTATCTCCATCAAATGAATTCCCATAGAGGACCATTGTGAGATCAGATTAGTTAAAGTTAAACGAATCTGGTGCATGCCACCCATTCTCTTATTTTAGTTCCGTATTATTCAAACTCCAATTTCTCTATCGGAGATTCCCTGATTTCCAAACAAAATGACACGATTGTTAGACAAGATTGGAGTAACACTGGCAAGCAGAATGCAGAAATCTATTAAATTGTAAATACATTTTTTCGTGTGCTTTTTTTAATTATTATTATAATTTTTTTACTGTCTCTTTCTGCGAAGCACTCTTCATATACCATACTGGCCTGGTTATGCTTAATGCATTTGCTTTTCCCTTCACGCAGAGGAGAGTGAACTTGCATTATCCTATGTTCCAGGTCAGCCAATGAAATGAAGGAGACCGGGAGCGCACCCAATGAAGACAGCGGGAGGGAGAGGGAGCGAGGCGGAATCATCTGACTTTACCCGAGTGACCCAGTCCATGCCGACGAAGGCGATGCCGATGATGACGATGATGGTGCAGACGCCGATGATCCGGGTGTCGTTGTCCCCCCCGTCCACGATCTTCGCCCCGTCGAACTCGTACTTGAGGAGGTCCTGCAGGGAGTCGCAGAATCCGATGACGTACATGGCGCACGCGACGCTGTTGGCGATCGTGAACATGAGTCCGATGGCCCCGCCAAATTGGGGGCCCAAGGACCTCGAGATCATGTAGTAGATCCCACCTACAACAGAACGCACGACGTTTCATATTCCGATTCGAGATTAGTCTAATGACTGAATGAAGTGAAGATGAGTGGGTGTGGGACCTCCTTTGATCTGTCCGTTTGTGCTGACGGCAGACATGGAGATGCTGGTGATGATGGTCACGATGTTGGAAAGGGTGATGATTGTAAGGCCTTCGACTAAAATAAAGCAGAATTGTCTAGAAGTGAGCACCAGCAAATCGTTTGGCAAATGTGACGATGACGAAGCAAGGACTCACTGATGCCAGCCTGACCCATGACCCAGGAGAGTCGGAGGAACAGCATCACACCCCAGATATTCAACAAACACCGCATCTGTTCCAGAAATTTCATATGAGCCAAAAAGAAAGGATTAAAAATATTCATTTACCTTAAAAATTACCGACAATTAAGAAAAAGGCAATGAACAAAATCGAATGCGTGACGGGAAACTTCGAATTAATCCTAATCGTTGCTTTCGTGGGAAAAAAAAGAAATTCCTTTAAAAAAAATACATAAAAATAAATCCATTGCAGAATGTCAAAACACCGAAAGGGAAAATTACACAGTAGTGAATCAGATTTCAAAACAGAACTTCTGGTATCATCCCGCTGCTCAGTTGTTCCATCTGAAGATTCAGCTTTCGATCAAATCCATGGATATGTTCATTGTAGGCCATTACGTTAGTGTAGCACCAGATTATCAGTAGGACACTGAAACTGAGCCGTGCGCCATATTGCCACTGCGATCAATTAAAACTAAAAAGTACAAAAACAAGTTCAATACCCTAACAGAAAGCTCTGCGAAATACATTCAAATATGATTGCCAATTATCTTGGATTTAACCAATCGAATGAATACCTTAACTGCATTTATGATTTTAATTTTGATTAAGTAAATACTGAAATAATGAAATTAACATAGTCACAATAATTTCTCAAGCCTCTCCTTGAATGGATCCTGTCTAGGCTGGGAGATGAATGCCTTTGTCAATTAGCACCACTCAACATTCGAAATGAATCATTATCGATTTCATGGGTATCGACAAAGGTGATTAATTATGGCGAATATTGAACCACATTGTACCCGAACCACTGTATCCGATCGTGCGGATGCCCATATGACTCCAAACAAATGATCCAGGCTGCGTGAAACCAAATGATTGTTCTGGACCAATGTATTGTTTATTTATAGTCATTTATGACAGTGATCCACTTCGAACTTTGGTGAACTCTTAGTGTCATCCCACTCTGATTATGCTTCCTTCTTCGATTTAGAACTACTGACCGATTAAATTTAAATTTTTTAAATCACATTTATCGGTTCAACAGTCTAAGATTAATCGACCTGAGTTATCTGACCGATTAGCAGTTTTAGAAATAACCAATAAACTGCTGTACTGATCACTCGAAAAGTTACTTCCAAAAAAATTGGAAAGGAAATCAAGAATTGGAAGAAAGCAATGAAAAGTTGGAGGTAATGAGTATGTCATTAGGAGTCGGAGAGGAATGAAACTAATTGTTGATTTGCAAATGAATACGAGAACAAAACGGGACTAAAACTCACAAAGACGCCCTCGAGCCATCCGAACTTGATGACGCCCTTCCTGGGTCCTTCTTCCTCCGGAGGGTCCAGCTCCTAGACAATATGGAATGAAGACGTTCAACGACTTCGAGTACGGAAAGAATGGCAGCGTGGTATTTGTTCTTTTTCTTATTCAATAAGAGGAATAGGGATAGGAAAGGGATCATATGAGGCATGAGAGGAAACAAAGGAAACAGCTTTCATGGAACAAAGAGTGGTTCATGCACCTTCCATGAAGGGAAAATTTTTTCTCCTGGTTTCCATTCTTTGTTTTGCTTTCATCGTCCTTCGTGTACGAGATGCCATCGATTCTAGGCTGCAAAATGTATTCACTCATAAATTATCTGCCCTTGCATAAAACCGTAAAAAAAAACCTTGAATAATCTGATAGCGAGACAAGCCAGCTGTGTGCATGGGTGTGACACCCATGAAAAAGCTGATATGAACAAATGATATTTATTTATTGTAGAGTGAAGAAAGCGATGTGAGTTTTGGGATGGCGCATCATGCTTTCTACCTACGTGCAGGATATGTTTGACCTACAGATACTGCTCTCATTACATGAGATCTAGGAGTTCCCGTAAACAGTAAACAGCATTGGTATGCATTAGTTCCTGTCCTGCCTGCATGGGAATGGAACTATTCATGGGATCTTCAGGAAGAGGAAGGGAGGGGGGGGGGGATGGAGCTTTGGTGGGTGACAGGGACCTAAATTTTTGTCAATGCATTGATGGCACTGTGAACGTCGCATAGACGGGTCCAAAGTATCATCGTTGATAAATACATCACCATCATCATTTCATGAACGGCAGAACTAGAAGCCACAATAACATCATGATATACATAACAAAATCACTGTAATCACCTATATAAGGTGATTTAGAAAAGAAACACCCTGTCATTTTCTAGAGGAGAGAAATAACTTATTATAGGCGACCTGTTGCAATAAGTTTGATAAGATCGACATTGGGATGTTACGAAGTATTGAAATGAGGATTAGATTTTCGCCAGTACCATTGTCTGGGTCATACAATGCCCCGTTATACAATTTAACAGGTGAAACCTGTCTAATTTTGACAAACACCTCAAGGTGTGTTGCTCGACCATCTCAAACTCAATTAAATTTGGCATACAGTTGGATTATGTTGAGAATATCACACAGCCAAAATCGTATAAAACTCGATTGAGTTATCGTATAAAAATCGATAAAATTAAGATCTTAAATTAATATTAAACAATTAGGCACTAGGGTGAAGTGGCCCCAGCTCCCAGCAAGGCTACCTTTTCTGCATGATAAAGCAACTTGTTTTAAGGCTCTGACTATTCAAGAACTGCTGCGACAAAATCAGATTGACATTTTTGCTGACGTAGAATGGCCTAGGGACTCCCCCGACCTTAAAAGTCTGTGAAAACCTAGGAGCTATTGTGAACCAAACTGAGACCAGAAAGTTCTCTGGGCCACCCAAAGGTAAAATTTCCACGAGCAAGGTTGTTGTTTCATCAGGAAGGGGCGTTCAAAGAGCATCCAGAAAGTGATTTCTTCAGGATTTAGCTGCAATCTTGCCCCGGCAGATAGGATGTCGTCCTTCAAGCAAATGGGAGTCAAACAGAATATTAATTACGTGTCTATGCTCTCGAGATCTCACTTAGTCATGGTATGTGAAAAATTCCCATCTGGCATTGTTAATCTTTTCTGACGAGAGAGTAGGGCCTATGCCCCAACCTGCATATAATGAAAACATTCGCTTAAAAATTACATATATTTCAAAAACGTGAATCCCATCTTTCATCACCTTTCCCCATCATCACATCATCGTCCTCCTCCGTCACTACCACCACGACGCCATTTTCCTGTCAATACTCCTTTCCCGCAAAACGTCACAAATTATAATTTGTGTGAAACCAACACAACTAGACACATTACCGTCCATTTCTCTTCTCGTTAATCTTTGGGTTCCAAACTAGCGCATGCTCTTCAGTCGTTTCAGTTGTAGTGGCCTTTTTTATATATATGAGGGTAAAACCTTCTAAAGTTCGGACAGTTCATTATTCAGACTATAACGTACATTGTTATCAAACTAAGCATTCATGAGGTCTCCTTTATAAACAGTTCTTCACTGTTCCCGAGAGCGACCTCGCGAATGCTTACGTTTATAATAATGAACCCTACCGCCCATGCACCATTCACCCCCCGCCTTTCTTTTATTAAAATTGAGCATCTGCCGCCCGCAAAGCCATTGGTTCGATCCAAGCCTGTGACCGCGAATGGTTGCACTCATTTTCTCTTGCCGCTCCCCATCAATGGTTAGAAGCATAGAAATGATGAGATACACCACTTAGAGGGAACCCATTGACACCAAAAGAACAAAGACTTCACTGAGAACAGAAGGAAATGGAAAACGCCTTCCGGACGCTGGCTCCATCCAAGCAGCAAACCTCAATATCGCTTTCTCCTCTCCCCTCTCCTTCCCCCCCCCCCCTCCCATCCTTTCACTGGCGATCTCACGCTAGTGAATAATCCATCTCCTCCTTCAATACATCATAAGCATCATGATATGGCCCTACTGATGATGTTGTGTTGGGACAGTGACGCCATACTGAGATTGCGACCATGACATTCTGCCCCGAAGGGGTAACAGTGATATCCCGAAATCGGCGATTCCACGGCAATACTGTAATCAACACCAACGACCTACGAATGCATAATCATTTTGGGTCCTCTCATCCGCCATAACCGGCCTAGATATTGGGCCGGCACAGGCCATACAGGAAAAAGATTACGTGAGCAATGCCTATATTGTATGATGAAACGAGAATGATGTACAACACAGATGATGGCACGAGATGATGCTCGAGCCGGATCATTGGATCCTTGACAAAATAGACAGTTTGCGGGATCAGAGAGGGAACGGGTACGCGATAGGAAAATAAAGCGGGCAGGGCTTAACATCTATTCCCTGTTGAGACGCAATTGATGAAGTCATCTTGTTCCTGTTTTTCTTCTTGGTCCGAGGATGAGATTCCGCAAACTCTTATTTTTCCGGTCGGGTCTCCTCCTCGAGATCAAACATCAGATCAGTCACAATCGAGGGCAATGCAGGGTCCCTGTCATCTTCATATTCCGCATTTCCACTCTTATCAGATTCGTTGTTTTTCTCCTTGAAATACAAAGACCTGGAGAATTTTCGTGACGCAACCGGGTACCAGGAAGTTCGGAAGAAAAGGAAACGTGAAAGTCACGTGAGACCTCATGAAATCCACTGTTATCTTCGACGGAATCGCGCGCTTTTCATGAGAAAAAATATATTTTATATCTGAATAACAGCCGTATAGGGCCGGAATGGGATTCTGAATAAGAGAAAGCCTAAACCCTCAGGCAAAACAAAAGCAGAAACAAATTGAGCGGGATCAAGCCCCGATCAACAGGGAAACATGACTTTCGGACGTAGGAATCGCCTTTGACGACGCAAAACACCTGCGAGCGAATTCGCCCAATATTTAAGCTGCGGAAAAGCAGTCCTTGCATGAGGCATTGAAAAGTAGACTGTGACAATCCACACCCGGACCTCACAAAAATGACTTGATTGGCAGTCAAGCCTAACTTGAGGGGTTTGCCTCGTATTATGGTGATCTGGGTCCCTAGTCATGAACATGTTAGAAAGCGAAGGGAGCCCGTATATCAATGAAAAATAACTAAATCCACCAAGAATAAACACGGTTTTATATACGAACACCTTCCCGAATGGCAACCTAAGGGTGCCCGCATACCGGATCAGTCTAGTCTTGTCACGATTAGTCCAGTCAAAACGTTTAAAGTTTCATAACTCGACATGCAATGACTCATACATATCTCCTTCACAGCATGCAATGACTGATATCGCCTTCACAACAAGCAATGACTCATATCGCCTTCACGCCGAATAAGTCTAGTCACTTGACTAGACCGGACTGATGCGGTGTGAACGCGATATCAGTCACTGCATGTTGAACTCTAAACGTTTCGGATGCACTATAATCTGACTATACTAGACTTGACTAGATTAGACTGATACGATGTGCGGGCACCCTTAAAGGGGGAAAAACTCGGGATGCTGTTCTCACGTCTCCCTCAGGAAAAGCTTCCACATCAACACCAGAAAGGATGACAGGAAAGAAATAAAAATTGTTTCCTGATCAGATTTTGATATCCACAAATACGTGAGCTCGTGACACTGCAACGCCGCATGCAAACGTGCCTTATCCATTGTGTTTAGTCTATTCATGCCAAGATGCTTAATGTCTTCACAAAGAATTCTCAGGTCTGAAGTCGTATTCTTGCTGTTGGGGGGCATGGTCCCACATAATTTTAACTCTTTCGCACTTGAGAGTATCGGCTTTCTTGTTCTTGCTTTTCTTTTTTACATTTATGGTGACTCTCCATACACAATGTCAGCATACCATGAGAAAACATCGTGAAATGTTTTCTCATGGTATGCTGAGATTACGCACGAGACGACGACTACTCTGCTTGTTCAGATCGATTCAATACAGTAGAGGAAGTACCTCTTTGTAATTCCGATATCAGGTGCTCAGACCCCCATGCCGAAAAGGCGAGGCATGTTTATTGGTCAATATCGAATCAGCAATTTTCTCAAATGGGACTTTCGGATTTTGACTTATGCTTTTCAATACATCCAGTGGTTGATTCACAATCGGTCTGATGATCCTTTTTTCCCCTAGATCGGTCTGGGTGTTCTGGGGTCATTTTCACAAAACATCTTTAACTATACTTTAACTTTATTTCGGCTATACTTCGGTTTAAACGCGACTCACACTTTCGGCTATCTTCTTGTTTAAACAAGCCTTAAACATTACTTTGGCCATACGTTTTCTTTAATCGTTTTTCACGAAGATTTTCAACTCAATCTTAGCTCTGTTTCGACTCTATCTCGACAGGAAATAAGAAAAAAAAGACAGCTTTCGGGGTCTCTCAATCTCAACTTTAACCTCTCTGAGGGCAAGGAAAACCCTGCCAACCTGTGTGCATTCTTGATAACATGCCTCAAGCGATGCATGTGCATTTTCTCAGTCAGTTGTGACTTACCATTCCCCATCTTAACACGACCATGCCTGGCACGGCTTAATCTAATTCAGAGGCAGCTTCGCCGGGAAATAGTACTTCTTGACCAAGGCAGTCCCTTGGAAGTGTACGATGATGAAGGACTCCGGCTCACGGAGCCTTATCTTGGATATCTGTGCTAAATGCAGGTGAAAATACAAAGGGGTACAGCTTATTGCAGAGCACTACCAATTCAACATGTAATAAGTTTGGCAATTTTCGATCCCTGACCACAGGTTCCATCTACTCCATGCTTGCTAATGACTAAGGCCTCTCCATTTCCACAGTATTTCGGTGCATCCATTCGGTGTGTGATGCTATCTCTGAATGCCTTTAAAAAGTTCGTGGTGTTCCCTGCATTCAGAGAGAATGTCGTCGATCTGAGGAACAGCTTCAGGCATTCAACATTCCAAACGTGATTGAGGCACATGTTCCGATCGTGGCTCCAAAAGACTGAACGCGTTTATGTGAATCGTAAAGGATTCCACTCTCTCAACGTTCAGCTTGTTTGTGATTCCCATATGGAATTTTCTAGTGTTGTGGCGGGTCGTGCCCATGATAGCTAAATTTTTTTAAACAGAGTTTACTTTTCGAGGAACACTAGACAGCATGCCTCTGAAGAAATTGCCATGAAAACTAAGCCAGTTTAAAATTAAAGAAGGGATCAAGAAGCTTTATGAATGGATTTTGAATTGAGCTAAAGCTATAGGAGGTTATAGTTAGTCATAGGAAGTTATAGCATACGGTAGACAAAGAAAAGTTAAAGCAAGGATAAAGAAAGGTTAATGCAAAGTTAACTAAGTTTTTGTGGAAAAGGCCGCTGGGTACGTACCTCTTTTTTTCATAGCTTCATGTTCTGTCTGTTCCTCAGAGCTAGAGCATTCGAAGTCCCTCGCAAGTTCCTTTCCCTCTCAAAACGCCTATTTTAGGGACTTCACCACTTGTGACTCCTGGTGCTAGGACTCTCGATTCCTCGTCGATTTCAATCCAAAAGGGGAAGCAGTGGTGCTTCTTTCTAGCATAATTCTAACAATTTTGTCATATTTGAGAAGCAAAACGTCTAAAAATGTCTCAAATTCGACATGGACATCTTCAGGCTTTGAATTTTTATTCAGATTCTTTGCTTCCGAGATTCATCATGCTATTTCTGCTTATGCACATAATTCACGGTTTACTTACAGATTACCTATTGTATTGAATGACATGCTCATTTTATTCGGCGATCCCACCTTGGGTTTGTGGACGACAGTGGCAGCATGGAGCTCATCCAAGGTCGGACGCTGGTACTCCGCCTCGATGCTCTGCATGTTCCTGTAATGGTACTCCCTTGGAAATACTTCCCGCGTCAGGTGACGCAGAGACTTCAGGTACCTAGTGTCGTATGTCGACGTCACTGCAATCAAAATGTAGAGATGAGTAGGGCGCATATGACAATGTCGTATCGCAAAATCAAAACCACGATGAAAATAAAACGACAAAAAAACTATTAGCAAAATGGAATACCACAGAACGATATAGCAATTACATTATAACTTCAGGGATAAAATTCAATAAATTGATTATTTAAAAAAAAGTACTGATACGTAGCAGAAGGAGGAGCAGGAACTACTGGGTATCCATAAAGTGACTTTCTCTAGACAACTCTTTAATTATTGAATATGAAGCAACCAATTTTTTTGTGCGTTGATTATCTGTAGACCTCATAATGATGTCGCATCTTTCTCACATCCACTTTTGTGACTGAGAAAGTAATTCCTCTGATCCTTGTTTGAAAAACCCCGAGGAATGAGGAGAATGATGAGAGAGGGAATTCGTTGAGAGTAATTCATTTGCCAAATTTAGCTGAGATGCGTTATTGGCCCCTCTTTCTTTGGGGAAAATGCGAACCAAGAAAGTATTACCGTATTAGAAGATCCAATGTTCCATCGAGTTACATGCCTTTAAGATAAACGTTGAGTAGGTAAGGGGTGAAGAGCGCGTTGAAGCACCATATCGTTGTGCTTCAACACAGACAAGGGTCACATAAATTAATTCTCAGTCGCTCTAAAAATGAAATGAGGAAAGTTGTGACATCATTCCGAGGTTCACGGATAGTCTACATATACAAAATACCTGTAGATGGCGACCTCAAATTCAATAACTAAAACGTTTCCGATAGATCAGTGGTGCCCAACCTTTTCGGCTACCGGGGCACATAGCTCATTCCCACAGCCATGGCGGGCCAGTCACTAGTCACTTGTAGGAGACTATTTTAAAGAAACCTAAAGGTATTTATTGTGGGTTAGGGCTTCGCGGGCTACTTGTAAGCACCTCGAGGGCCACTTTTTGCCCGCGGGCCACGGGTTGGGCACCACTGCCATAGATCATCTCTTTATATCATAGATCATAGATCATCTCTTGCACTTTTGAAGGGCGAATTAAAGGCGTCTTACGGGGGATGCCGTTCACGGAGCGTTCTTGGGAATGTTGAGCGTCCAGGTCCAGGTTCTGGTCGTCCACGGGATTCACGTGGAACTTTTTCCTGCCTTCCCCCATCTCAACCCATTCCGACTCAGCCATTTTTCTCATGCCTGTCAGCACATATATACCAGACAGGGTCATTTTTGCATGCAAGACTATGCACTGTATTGCAGTAGAGAGAAAGAGGCTCTACGTAATGAACATTCCAGAGTGGGGAAAGGAATCTGTCCTATTCCAAACGGAGTATTCGCCGATAAATGGCACATTTCCCAGCCGTTTTTAAGCAGCCCCTGCACTTCCATCTCAGAAAGTGAAATTTCCGGAGTTAGGAGTTCCGGAGGTAATTGTGCAGGGAGTCCCAAAACATCCGGTTTAAGGAATTTTTTTTATTTTCGAAGCTGGGTAACTCTACCTATCTAAATAGACAAGCGCTGGTAGACACACGCGCTCTTCTGCTTCGTTGTTAACAACCCATATTAAGCTTTTCCTTTATCCCAACCGAGCCGTAGTCATCTCTCTCTCTCTCTCAACCTGTGGCTCATGCCATCGTAATGTATTACAACGGTGTTGTGGAAGTACTGGTAGTGAATCTCCAAGTCCGGCTCATCATCGCCTTCCGAGTGGAATCTAGAGACTCTAGATCTCATGACGAGCCAGTCCTCGATGCGTGGGGTCCTCTGTCACAATGTGCAGGAAAACACGAAGGTCAAGAATTCCGAAATGGGGCGCCTGAAACCCATATCCAACTCCTGGATAACATGACTGACGACCTCGAGTAATAATGTACGACTCCACATGAATCAAATGTATGAAATTCAGAAGGATAAAACGGAGAACAGCGACAACATAGTCCTGGACACGTGCCGAGCCTACCCAGGCACCTCTCAAAGGCCATTCACCGATTGGGCATGCGCAATGGGATACGTCAATTTCGTCGCCGTGCTTCAATGTGAGGTGTTTTGCCGGGAGAAGCAACCAAGGGCTGTGGCGTCACGTTCCCAGTCGACCTTGAATTATTTCACAAGACACGTTAGTCTGACTTTAAAGCAGTCTGGACGAAGGATGGCAAAATCATGAGCCTACATGACAGCAGGAAGCGTGCGATCGGAAGTAAGTTCTGTTCTGCATCAGTCGACCTGGAGCATCCTTTTTACGCTTCGCAAGGCTCATGGTGACATTACGTACCTCTTTCTCTTTTCTTTTCCTTTCATTTGCGCAAATGTCTTCTTTTGGCACCAATAGTCGGTACGTTTCGACAAATGTCAGTCCTATCTGCCATAAAGATGAGTCACTCCATGTTTACCCCGCATCGATCACCCGATGGAAGAACGATTCTCCATCATTTTTTTCCCTCCCCTTTGTCTCTTCTAGAATTTCCCCCGTTTTTCTGCTCCATGTACGCCTACACCATGATGACTAGGGATCAGATTTTTATGCTTTGACAAGTTTTTCCTCCTTCGTTCCTGTCTATCGCATATTGGTGAGGTTACGGCATTTCTCCCCAGGAGCCACAGCGCAAAAAATCCTTTCGTTCATAGTACACTTGGACGTTTTGGAATACAACCAGCATGTTTTACTTGAAAACAAACATATCTGCATATTTTCGCATGATTCGATCGAGCGAGCAATTTCGTAAACGTCCCTTCTAGCTAGAGCCCATGGAAACTGCATGCCAATGCGTGGGCTCATAACACAAGACGCATAGGTCGTGGGGCACCAAGTGCATTCGAGATTCTAGCCAGCCCCAGCAAGCCAACATAGAGATGGATTGAGAATGCGGGTTGGGTGGGGAAAGAGAGGGAAAACGGATTGAGAAAATTGGGCTTTAGTGAATTCATAAAGCCAACTAACTTGTAGAAACAAACGTACTCAGTGTATAGTGCAGGCAACGAGAAAACCCCGCAAAAGGCGGGATATTTACCTAGGAGCGCCTTGATCAAATAAGTCATGCACGCAGGGGAGGAGGGTGAGGAAATGGGGGAATGGGGGAAGGGGGGGAGGAACCCAGATGCGTCTTACACTGTGGAAAAGAAAACCATACATTCAATACGCCCGCGGGAACACACAACTCTTTACCCCCTTCACAGGGAATATCATTGCAGCATATAACCATAAGGTATCGAGAATATTTTTGGACTGTTTCGGAGATAAGAATACTCATCTAACCTACCAAACCTATATTCGGCTCGACGGCTCAGCAGCTGATACCGGCAAAATGACAAGATTCTGCTCCAATAGAATCGACGGTGGGAAAATGCATGCCTCGCCGTGCTAGAATCTCAGATCCACCTCCGTTCAGCTGTGCGCAGCAGCGATAAAGCTGGATGGATGGGGGGGATAAAGCTGGATTCTACGCTTTAAATACCGGGTGTTGCACATAGATAGCACAACCCCTCCCTCCATGGTCTCAACTTCAAGAGCTAAAAAAAGAACGGATACCCCATGAGATACAGGTTCATGAATCTAATCATAAACTTTCATTAATTCATATGCGTCTCTGACAGCTTCAAGACGTGCAGCGCAAGATGTAAGTCATCTGCCGTTCCCTTTTACATTCTGATTATGTTACTCCCCATGGTTTCCCAGGATAATCGACGTTGCTCGTCTTCTCTGTGCACGAGAGCCTCAGATCACTCCTTCGGGATAGCCCCAATGTTCCCAGTCACATTCAAATCAAGGGAGCTTCCATGCCGTTCCGCATTTCCAAAGAAATCGTTTGATAGTTTCGCAACCCAAGAATGAGAAATGATATCAGTTCCGGCTTCACGTTTCAGAAGTGCTGAAACGTAATTGCACGCATGCGATCGATGAATATAACTTCTTTACAACCGTTCGGCATCTGAAACGACAAAATGGGGGTTGATTAGAATCAAAATCGATTGAGGACTCTAAAAATATCCTTGTTTTCTTTCCAACTCTCATAGCTTAGGCTGCGGAGTGGGTAATATCCATGTAAAGCACCCAGTACCTGATCCAAGCAGGTGAACTTCCTCAGGCCTTCAACTTGGTTCTCCACTTATTAGCATTGTTCCTCTTAGTGTCAGCTCGTTCCTTGTTCAAGCTTTTTCGCGAGCAATCGGCGCCCACATACATATTTCTCATTCGTCATTCAATACCGTACATCTTCTTCATCAGTCGCGAATCGATTGGAACAATCAGCGATGACATCACCCTCAGGTTCATCTTGACAGCAAATCTATATAGGGGCAGTAGCGGATCCAGGGGGGGGGGGGGGGGGGCCGACCGCCCCCCATATGGCCAGGTTAGCATTCTACTAGCAGATATCATTCTACTGATTTTTTTATTAATTGCATCTACATTAAATTTTATTGGGGCCAGTAAAATAGATATTCAAGTTTTTACCCCAGACGAAAAATAAAAAAGGCGATAGGACGGGAAGTGGTTGTAGGCGGGGGGGAGGGAGATAGGAACTTGGGAACCGCCCCCGTATGAAAAATGTCTATATCCACCACTGTCCAGAGGTAGGCTTTAAGTTGGCATTGTACTTTATTTCAAGAAAGCGTACAAGGAGGAATTCCGATGCTGAGTTCCCACGAGACTCATGTTTCATTCATGCAGACATCAATCTGGTTCAAAGAATCCAAAATCGTGGATATCACCATTCCTATGGTGAAAGTATGCGGTGAAACACGAAAGCCTCGGATCACTTCCGACCTCTTGACTTCCGTTAAAACTCGAAAGACATTTCTCAACGGCTCAAGGGCAATCTAACAAAATTCCCCGGCCCAGGACCCTGCCCAGCCCGATTCACATGAATTTCCAGCTAAAATTTCATCCCCTAGCCCTGTCTATAACTCTACTACGTCTATACGTCCATATGTCTATGCCTATGGCCATAATTCCCCGCCTTATGGCGAAGTTCTCACGAATGTCCAGTTGTCATTGTATACACACGTCAAAGATGTCGTGGTTGGAATGACATAATAATGCAAGGCATGATGCAGATGAAGGGCAATTGTCGATCTCATCTCTTCTCGCCTTCCTCGACATTGCGCTTGCGTTGATTTTACTTTCCGATCTGTCGCGAAAAACGAGAATTTGGTTTGCGTCGTAGCTAAGTTCGCAAAATAGAGAAATCATTTGCCTGCAGATACAATTCTCTCACTGGCATAAAGGGTAGAGTAGTCGAGTGGATAATTGATAAGTACATCAGAAATCACTTGAACTCTCATTGGTGATTGAGGGAAACATCAGAAATCACTCGTCTCGTCAGGGGTAGTAAGGAAGGCATGGGAAGCCAGGCCTCAATAAACATTTTTTTGGAGTACGTACATTTCCAGATGAACATGAAATATCCATTAAGTACCTCACATCTCCAAATGAAATTTTGCAGATACACCTTAGCTTCATTCTTGTTAGAAGTGAAACAAGCGAAATCCAGTCTCTAACAATTGAAAGGCCGGAGCCATAGCCCATAGACGAAGCATATGGGTATCCCGTATCACACGCAATGCTGTAGTACTGTTTCCCAGCGTTGATAGTGATAATATCGATATATGGATAAAAGTAGCTCTCTAATGTGTACCTAATTTCCTCCTGTAAATGGCATAGGCTCGACAGGACCAGCTACGCGTGACGCAGGCATGTCTGAACGCGTATGCACGCAGTGTGAAAGCTATCATAACGATATCAATACAAAAAGGGCTACTTTTACCGGCGACAGAGCGTGTGTGGGGAGGGAGAGAGGGGGGCCGCCACAGGGTTCGCCTGGTGCAAGTCCCCGCAATGCCGCTCGCTCGTTCGGGCGTCGGGATTCCCAGTACCAGTTAAAATCGACGCTGGGGTGCAAGAAATGAAAAATTCACTCGAAACAATTCCACAAAATGACAATAATTTATGTTGGTTGGAGGTGATTCTGCAAAGGCAAATTCCAATCTCGGACGAGGAAAAAGTCGCAAGACGGATACTGAATTTGGACCAAATGACGCATGATTCACCTGTGATTCATGAATTTTTCCATGAGTCATGACTCACGCAGGGATTTAGAGACAAAACTATCGTGAATTTGACAAGAAGGAAGTTCACTTCCTCGCGATCGTGATTTCTTAATAAGAGAGCAAGAATGAATAATGGAGGAAATAAAATCATTTTCACTGATAAAAAATATGTTCGTTGCGCTTCATCTCGACTTAGGTTATTTATGTCATACCTGGAAAGCCATTTATTTATTATGTTAGACGACGGCGATGAAAGGAAGGAACGTGGCGTGTGACAGGACTCACGTGAGTTTGTGCGAGTCACATTCACGGTCGCAATGAATGTGCGTTGTCATGAGCCGTTCAGTACTAATGAATTCATAGATGCGGATGAAAGTGAGAGAAAAAATGTTCTCGCGATCACGTGAGGGACTGAGTCGAAAATTACTCACCCGCACGCTACCACCTCTCCCCCATTTCCTCACCCTCCTCCCCTGCGTGCATGACTTATTTGATCAAGGCGCTCCTAGGTAAATATCCCGCCTTTTGCGGGGTTTTCTCGTTGCCTGCACTATAAGGGGGACTGAGTCAAAAATTACTCCCCCGCCCGCTCCCCCCCCCCCCCCCCCCCCCCCCCACTTTTCCAGGAAAAATGTACTCCTAACCCTCTCACTTTTTCCAATTAGATGCAGATCTCTGACTATCTGATTTCCAGTACGCTTTATTCGCAGAACTCATAACTCCCTCCCCCCTTCCAGTGGGTTCGGAGCCATATGCCCTCCACTTTTTCAGAAAGTTATGATCTTCAAGATCAAACGGCAAGATCCACCTGCACCAAAGATGCGCGCTGTGAAACTGAATGCGAATATGTTGATGTTTATTTGCTTTTAGCTTAAGTTTTTTTCGCTTAGGTATTTTTCTCCGCTGGATTAGCAATAAATAAGTTTTGTAACTTCTGGTACCTAAAAACGGTATGGGCCGCTAGTGATGACTCACCATATTTTTAGTCTCACGGGATTCCCGCCCATTTCGTCACACCCTTGTTACGCACGCTATCAATATGCTGAATTTAGGATCAATGGAGAATTAAGTCCAGAAATAGAACAAATCGCAGGGCTCATCAATAGGTGCGGTTGCGCCTATTACCTTTCTTCAACCCCTTCCCGTAACAAAATTGAAACTCTTCATATTGCCTCTCTGAGAGCATCAACAGGAACGAAAATTAGCATGTTTCTTCCTCGATGAGGCAGAAACATGCCAATTTTCTTTCTGTCAACGAGATGCCTCGAAGAACATAGATTCACCCTTATTAGCCTAATTGGGTAAATAAATTCACCCGTAAGTCGAGAACTGAGTTTCTTTTGAAAGAAAAAAGGTAAGCCTTGGCGTGACCGGAAGGCAATCTGTTGGTTAGGCCTTTGTTAACGTTAGTGAGTTCCGTAGAGAAGGGGGGGGGGGGTTGAAGAAAGGGAAAGCCATTGAAAATTGGTTTTCACATTACTTCATGCACCAATTGTATGAACAACTATGTCCCCTTGGCGGAGGAACCAAAGAGCAAATATTCAATTGAGCATGCATAAAGGGCACTATTCGCTAAATAGGACACTTAGTCCGAAATGGCCCAGTCAAGAGTGAGAGACTGATTTCAATGCAATTAGAGGCAGTTCATTTTGGTCATTCAAGCGATAAAGCATGTCAGCATTGTTCCGTGTCAGGACTGGAAGGATTCTCAGAAAATTCTTTCAATAAAAACTTTCCTCTTCGCTATGCAGGAAGTGAGCTGTAGGCTCGGGCGGGGATCGCACTTCCTAGCACGAAAGAAGAGTTTCTTTTCAAATCTAAAGATTCAGAATCAATCTGGAACAGTATCATCTATCAACGCGTCATCGTACTGCGTTTTAAACCCGGGGATGGCAAAATGCATGCTGACTATTTTTTGGATTGGTCGAGGTGTTTCGCAATGCGAATCACGAAATCCCCGTCAGTAAACTAGAAAATACCAGACTCAAAGGTTCCCTTCATGCATTAAAGACTTTCTCCAAATGCGACGGGAAATAAGCATTTTTGAGGGAACCAGGGCTCCACTTTGGGCCCTCCTCATCTCCGCAAATTCACTCAATTTTCATTCAACAACTCGATTATACCATTCCAAAAATAAACTTCGCCTCTACATCCATGTCCGGCACTGAAACCTCTCCGCTTCGACACAATGGTGCAACGGAGGTAGAAAAAGTCATTCCAACGCTTCTTTCGTCCAGCACTTTTGTGACGCTGTTAGAAAAGCCTCTTGGCTCTAGATTTCAGTGAATGATTCCCGGCAGAACTTCTTCAGTCCATAGGTCACAAGTGTAGGACATACCTTCGAAATACACCATTCCAAGAAACAGCGGTAGAGAGGCAGCGGACTGAAGACCCCTTCCATCTTTCCTCGATCGCCCTATCGAATCTCCTACGTGAGTCATCATGTAATATACCCTAAATCAAGGAGAACTAAAAGACCTTACAACCAGGAAGAATTCGTCGTGATCGGTGCGCGAATTTCGAGCAATGAACGAAGAAAGAGAGGGCAATATCGCGCGGGGAGAGCGTTCCGTTTTTTCTAGGAATGGCGTATTTAAAAGAATTTGATATTATTTTGTGTCTTGGGATTATGTAGGGCATGGAAAAATTATAAGTATCGCTGTGCTGCAAACATGTGAACAGTAGAATTTTTAATGAATCCATATTAACATGACCTGTTTTCCCTCCAGTGACAAGTTCTGAAAATTTGAATGTAATACGTTATCGGCATGTCGGAAAGCAAAAAAGAAAAGAGATGCTATGGATGAAAAGAGATGTTATTGACATTTACTCGCGAGAATTTCCGGGTGATTGCGAAGTTTTTTTTCCCCCGGGTCGAGTTTGTGGATTACCGTCGGCGATAGACCCAAGAAGAAATGGAGCTTTACAATAACCCCGGAAATCCGCGCGCGAGAATTAGCCTGAAGGAAATCAACATTACAGTTTTTTACTGGTTGTCACGCTGATTGCATATTAAATTCATACTTTCAACGTGCATCAATGAAGAGCAAACGTATGAAAATTAATGCGCGTTGCATCAAATCAATTCTAATATTAATATGTTCGCAATAAAATTACAATATAGGACGGCCGAAAAAGGATGGCAATATAGTACAATTTTATCATCTCCCTAACGAAATATAAGAGGGAGAACCGATTTGCGGGAACTAAAATTGACAACAACGTTTTTTTCCCCACGCAATAAATTTCGATATGCGCACTCTCTGTAGCCCTGCGCACACTCTAACGATCGATCACTTCTCTCCCAATATGTACTTCGGGTGTCCGGAAAGTAATGAGAATCGTTTGTAAATTAGTCATTCTGCAACCAATGCACTTCCCACTGCTCAGGCACTTAGATGAATATGTAATCTCTGTGATTGCCGATTTTCAAGCCAATCCGTTGAAAAGTGCTCACAGAGCAGACCTCAAAAACAGCTCTATCAGCTCAGTGCAACGCGGGCTGTTTTCAACAATTTGGATATGGCTACAAGCATTGAAGACTTTCGGTTCTACGCGTTCACGTGGTTCAGACTTGGCACTGCGGCCGCTGCCTGTTACACGGAACGAGGTTGTTGCAGAAAGCCTCCACGCCATTGCGGAAAAAAGCCCCGGATGTGCTTGGCGCCGTTTATGGGGGCTGCTCTGTTGTCCTCCGTCAGTTGGTACGGCACTCGAACTGATGCCACGTTGCGCAGTTGCAGGTCTTGTGTGGACACCTCGTGGCTATAATGCTCTTGCCAGCGTCGAGCTCCTCGTCCAGCTCTCGAGTAGTCACTTGGCAATCTTCATCCACCAGCTCTTGCACCGTCTCGACAAGCTCTGGTGTCTGGGTGGACCTTGGACGGCTACAGTGGGGCTGGTCAGGAAAGTAAGGCTCCTCCTCCTTTTCAGCTGCTTCAGAGAAGCAGCTGAACCACCGGAAGACAGTAGACTTGACATACACAGGAACCAGTTCCGTGTAACAGGCAGCGGCCGCAATGCCAAGTTTGAATCACGTGAACGCGTAGAACCGAAAGTCCTCAACGCTTGTAACCATATCCAAATTGTTGAAAACAGCCCGCGTTGCACTGAGCTTATAGAGCTCTCTTTTGAGGTCTGCTCTGTAAGCACTTTTCAACGGATCGACTTGAATATCGGCAATCACAGAGATTACACATTCATCTAAATGCAGGAGCAGTGAGAAGTGCATTGCTTGTAGAGTTACAAATTTACAAACGATTCTCATTACTTTCCGGACACCCGAAGTACTGTACTACGTCATGCGTAACAATTTGAAGCGTCGCAACGATTCTGCCAAGCAAGTCTTTAAAATCGTTAACCTTGGTCTGGTACGTAATGACTTTGGCATAACGCCCCAAATGACATATTCCAGCAGTATGGGACACCTCCCAATTCAGAAATCATGTCTCCTCGTGTCTTAACGAACTCTTTCCAAATCGCACTGATTAGCAGAGGGGGACTCATCCCTTGGCCTTCATGTCCACCGGACCTGAAACCACTTGACAAACAGGGGTTTGACAGATATTGCGTACCAGACCTAAGTTAACGGTTTGATAGACTTGCGAAACAAAATGGTAACTGCGCATCAATCGCTATGCGTGACATGCTACTGAATATCTGAGTGAGCGACACTTTTTAGTTCCCTTGTCAACAACATCTGAACTTAAAAGGGCCTGCATGTAGGACCTTGGCTCTCCAAATGTAAAGACCAGATATTGCACACTTCATGTCAAATGAAAATGAAATCCGTATTCCTTCGAATACCTATAATTTAATTAGTCAAAGTCCTCAAAGTCGAATGTGTCCTCCCCAATATTTTTGTGATGAAAACAAGCCTCCCTTTGGTAGGATTCAATGGGAATAGTCAAATTGAAGATTTTGCATGGGGAGTATCAC
Organism: Darwinula stevensoni; assembly: GCA_905338385.1. Taxonomy (NCBI): domain Eukaryota; kingdom Metazoa; phylum Arthropoda; class Ostracoda; order Podocopida; family Darwinulidae; genus Darwinula; species Darwinula stevensoni. Next base: position 107,854 of record CAJPEV010000162.1, read on the forward strand.
AAACAACAACACGATATCCATCTCTGAGTTTCAGTTCTCCAGAATTTATTGGAACTCAGTTTTCCGAAGCCGTCCCAGCCCCTAAGCCAGCTTGTTCCCATTCCATCCACTGTATTCGCGATCACTGCGACCTAAATCAGTTCGTCTCCTTCTGCCCTTAATCAGTCTGCCTCCCCGCGACCTAAATCAGACTCCACTTTCCTGCATCCCTGCTCATGTGCATTCGTCGCCTTCCTTGCAGGCACGTGCTCGTTCGGTTGTCCTGCCTCTCCCCTGCCCTCACCTGGATTGATCATTAAAGGCCGTGAAACTTGTATGAACTCACGATTGTCGATTATCGATTGTCTAATCAGATAATCAATGCCTCCTTTGTGCAAAACTCCACCCCTATTCCATATAGAGTAATGCACGAAAATAATTCACAAACTTCCCTAAAGCGCACACATACGCGCACAAAAAGTGAAAATGAAACTTAGCAGAGATCGCGACCCCCCTTCCTGGTTGCAGTGCATAGTATCCTGGCAGGAAAGGAACATGAGAATGCGCGAGAACAATCCAAGCACTGCGCTCTTGGGTTCTCGACGCTCTGATGTAAATCTTCACCAGAGCCGACACGAAATTGGCATAGAACGGTAACAAAGGTGATGCATTTACATAACTATGCCTTCTCCTTACTAGTGACGGGAGCGTGGGCGGGACCCATGACGGCACGCAGACAGCAATCCCCCTATTGCGCTTCCCAGAACTGCCCGTAACTCCCGACTCGATAAAATTCTCCCTCATCTAACGCTCCACCGTTTCCTCTTCCAAGGCACAGGGAACCACTCATTCAGCGTCCTACGTTGCTTGATTCTTTTGCTTTATTGTAATTGCTCTACAGGAGCTTCATCGCTGTCACATTTTACGCCCATTCCCACGCCTTCACCTTTTCCTACCAAGATCTGTTCTTAAAAGTAATTTTGCTTTTTTCAATATGAGAATACCCATCGCAGTCACTTAGTCACGGGTTGCCCAGCTTGATGCGAGTCTGGGCGGACAAAGCTGAGTTAATTGTTTGACGTATTGGGGGTTGGGCAGCCCTAAGATATAACAAGCATCTCGTACATTTTTCTGGCACTATCCAGGGCAGGAATTACCCAAGCAATCTCTCGGCTCGATTGGAACCAGAGCCACATAAGTTAGGTTCTTACCTAGAACTAGGACACTCGCTGCCACTATTTCTTTTTATATCACGTAATATCCTCTCACTTTACAATTTTCAAGGATGACCCGCTGTGCAGTATCACAGGGCAATAATAATACACGTGGGATGTTAATTCTCACGGTCACCCTCACGCCGTCTGGTCTGAGTAGGTGCAAACGCTAAGAACTGCCTCTAGTGACTGATAATCTCTATCTCCATTCTGCTCAAGAGCGCCATTCTCAAAGGACAAGGCATGCGGCAGACGCATAAGACAACGGACGTTTTTCAATTACGGTATAAGGTTGTGCCCGCTTGTCACAGGCACTTCAACCGATATCACAATTCTTAACGCAGGGATGCCCTATCTTAATGGTCCCGTCAGGATGTCCAGGAGAAACTCATGCCACGTGTTACCCCGACGTTAGGGCCCACATCACCCGATAATGAAGCCCTCTACTCACCTGGCGCCGAGCTCGCTTCCCTTTCCCGGTACAGAGTGAACCCTCCCTCAAGTCCTTGTCCGTTTCCAGCTCGAGCCTAACATCAGGCTAAAAAGTAGGGATGCACCGACACCGATCCAAAGCATCGGTATCGGCCGATACCTATATGGCCGATCCGATCCGATTCTCCCTTGCGGCACGCCGTACTTGATGCGCAGCGTGTAAATATTTGGAACGTTTCATGAAAAAAAAACCACTCGTAATGACATACGGTTCCTCAAGTCCGTCATAGTTCTTGTTAATCTCCAACTGATAGACAATGAGCTTGGGCATGGTTAAAGCGGAATGCGAGAGACTTGAGAAGGGCATTGTACAAATGGAATGGGCCAGTGTCATTCACGTACGCATCAATTCTTTCACTTCCCCCCCTTCCGTCCTGTCTCCTGCCTTCCTGTGCTAACTGGTTAGCGCAGGCGCACTTTGTGCTCACGTCCATCCCACCTCCGTCTCTCCCCTCGAGCACCGATCCTGGTTCTAGTTGCATCAACTTCTTAATCCCTTAACACGTTGGCGACAATGCGTCCTGATGCCAGGATGCAGATTTTTTTTCACTGAATTGGAACTGTTGAGAACTGTTGGAACTGAGTGGTCCCACGCGGCGGACAAGCAAAAATAGGCTGGTCGTCAACGTGTTAAGGACATTAGACGTAGTTCCTACCTCTACTCCTCTTAGAACCGATCGTCCTTTGTACGTTGTAACTACGTCCGACGTATTCTTGGCAGGCCTGGCGAATGGTGGGGGAAGTTTTGGCCTACACTCGAGAAGCTATCATGTTGGCCGACGTAAATGACTCCAGAACTGAATAAATGACAGGAATTTTGAATGTTGGGTCATCAGTGCCTGAGGATTTTTTATTTCTTCCCTTCTATGCCAAAGGTAGCATAAGGCCTACTAAGGACTGGTCCTGTATTATGGTTTCACTTCTGACAGTCACTGGGAGCTATCTGTATCGGTATCGGTATCAGATAATCCTGGAACGGTGCATCCCTACTAAAATGGTTTCTCTATCGTGTCCCGTTCATTTTCCCTGCTGCACCTACACCCGTTCGAGTACCCGCAACCCACGCTCCTGTCGACGTTCCGGATCGAGATCGACTCAGGTACAGCTGCAGAAAAACTTCCGGCTCCCCCCACCCTGTTAGGTACCATCTGAAGCCACCACCAGATCTTGTCGGGATCCTTGGACTACTGCTTTCCATCTACCCGAGTTACCCAAGTGCAACTGATTTGCTGCAAAATAATAATAATAATTAATTTACCGCTCTCTGTACAAGTCCTTGTCAGCATAAGAAACATATTTCAACTGGTGAGGTCATGTTCCTGAACTGGAACCGAGAGGTACCAGGGACGGGGAAAGAGGAAGCCGTGGAACTTGGCCAAAGCCCTAGTCATGTAACAGGAATCTACGAGGAGGAAGAACAGAGGGCTTAATGTCTCTTTAGACGGAGCCTTGGCTTCCACAAAATCCTTTTATGCCTATAAAATGTACCAGGTTTTTCCTTATTCGTGACACAAGAGCAGATGAGAAATTTTGATAATTTACGCGTTAACGGGAAACAGACGCAGAAGCATTACGCATTTTCATGAAACGCTCACGTCGGAACGAGGGATCCTGGCTGAAATTAGGCCCTTGCATGCTAGAAATAAAGCGGGATGGGGGGGGGGGGGGGAAACCAAAGGGCAAAGGATGACAGGATGAATTGGATCTGGATAGCTGGGATTCCTTTTCTTTCACAATAACGGAATATTCAACGAGACTGGCATTTTTCCTCGATTTTTCCGCATCTGTGCCCCCGGAATCTCACGTGGTTTACACCGACGTGAAACCTTCCCTTCAAATTCCAATCGTTAAATTCTTAATATAACTCCCCAGAAAAAATGTCCTGCATCGAGCCTGAAAGCTAAGCCACCCCTTCAAAAACTCGGAACTCGTTTCCATCGAGAGGACCTTCTCTGAGAGGCGATCTTCTCGGTCAGAAATGGAATGCGAAGTGTGAGGCTGCGAAGGCGAGATGCGAGGGAGAGAATGAGCCATTGCCGTGTTGTCGATCGCGTGACCGCGACGCTGAGTATCTCGAGATTTACGCTTGGGAAGTCGGGATGGGGCGTTTGTGGATGAGATTGCGATTGTCAAAGGACAAAAGAAAGATCATCAGGACATATGGGGAAATCAGAATGGATATGTCTCGTCTATGGGGGAGATCCTTACATTATACATGAGAATACATGGATCAATAGTCATCGTGTCGTACATCGGAGGAAGGCCAACTCCAATCACACCCGGACTTTCACATCTTCCGAAATATGTGCTTAAAAATTAGCAGTCGAATAATTTATCGTTCTTTCAGATCTTCCAACGGAAGAGGGCTGGAGACAGATGACAATTTAGCTCGCGAGTGTATCCCACATGCCGAGATTTGGCAGCCCCATGCGTAAGTCCCTGGGGTCGCACTGAAACTTGGGCGTGGAGATCCGCATCATTAAAAAGCAACCACGTTCCGTACTGTAAGTCACGAACCGGATCATACGAAAAGTATCGTATCGAAGGGATATCGATCCGAGGTAAGAAAAGCTCGGAGAATCGTTCGTTGCTGGCCTACTGGGCATGATTTATTTCACGGTCGGGAAGGATAAATCCGCGGGTCGAAGGAGACCTAAGAGCCATGATTTACACGGAGAAAACTGGGTCGCGAGCTTTCCCCGATGAGGGAAAAGCGAGATCTTTGTAGGTGCTTAATCTTCATAAAATGGGGGAGATCTGAGATGGGTTTAGCCATGAATACAAACGGGCATGGCACTCCCGTATTATCCATCACCATTATCAATTTCTGCCCCTGTTCTAATTAAAACGAAACGTCGACGCACTTACGTTGAGGCAGCACATGCAGAGCGGAGGGATAGAGTGAAGGCACCGTATAAGCAAAGGTATTGACTATGCACGCGCAGCGACACGTTGGAGAGAGTTGCTCACCGAGACGCGGTTGGCGGTGAACTGAGGAACGGCCTCGTCAAGGGGCTTCCCTATTCCACGCTATGAACGACCGACCACCTTTTCCGTTACGTCATCTCCTCCGCGAAGGGAGCTACTGGGGATGCATGCGATATGCCACTGGGGGGCTCCCGGGAGTGCATCCTCTCCTATTAATATCGTGTTTCAGACGCAATATGGGTCAATTTTGAATAAGGCTATCGGCATATGTGCCATCCATATGTATGACAATAGGTTACCCTTGGGTAACCTATTGTCATACATGTGAACATTTGCATCGGAAACAGTCACCATATCCCTGGTAAATAGATTGTACGATGTTGAAAAATGTATCTGGATGCTACACTCCGTATCAGTAATCAAAATACTACACAACTACAAATATTACAGGAATGTTACACAAATACTACAGGACTGCACAAAATGAGTCTATCAATAATCAAAATAGACTCATTTTGTGTAGTCCTGGTACGCAATTTCATGAGGGTACAATGCTACGAACATCACAGGGGGAGAGGGGAGACATAAGATGTTACAGTCGCTCTCATCCTACTTTGACAGTCAGAAAACTAGTGGTTTTTTATTACAGGAGATTCTACATTACCTGTATTACAAGCAGGAATAGGTTCCCCATTTTTTTGTTACACTTCATCCTCCTGTCTGGAAAATAGGTCAAGGTGCCTCAGGAGCCACCAGGAAAAATCCTTAAGGTTCTTTTAGAGTATATTTGGACCTTCGAGAATACTTTCAACAGACGAGCATATCTGCATACTTCAGCATTTTTGTCACTGAGCGAGCATATTTCGTTGTTTGCTCTTGATTGAGAAAATTAAAACTAACTTTCACATCAGAATAAAATTGGCGCCGGTCAATACGTGAGTTTTGAGTTCACACACTCGACAAAAGCTAAGTAACGCCTCCTTCTCAGAACCGTACTAGTTTTATTCTTAGATCAAACTAAGAATTTGCATTTTCTATGTTGTCCACCAGTACCCAGGTCGTAACCAAAGTACTGTATAGTGCTATGTATAGTGCTTAGGATTCCTGACGAGTTCGGGAAGCCGAACCCATGCCTTGGGGAGAAACCCCAAGGCATGACAGAAGTCTTCTCTATCAATACGACTTCTTCGATCTACCCATCGGAATGACTCCCCTCCCCACCTCCCTCTCCCTCTCAATACGCCTTTAGGCATCATGGGAAGAACCTCGAGCCCTTCCTCGATCAGACTCATTGAGCGTCCCTGTCCTCCATGAACTCTTGGACCAGGTGCATGCTCTACAGTCGACTCACCTGTCCCGTAATAGAGGAATCACCTGCATCGAAAACCCGTGTATTATTGCAATTCAAACTCACTGTTTGCAATTGGAATTTCCAAAAACGTGCTTCGGACGCGATTGATAAACGAAAATCCTTGAAATTCTCATCATTCCCGTAATTTCCGCTCTTTTTGGGCTGGTTGCAATAGTTGCACATGACTGAGCCCTGGCATGTTTGAATGACCCCCCGTGCCCGGGACCCGTGACGGCGCCCTTCTGTGTAGCACTTTCCAGTGCTCGCAGGACAATCCCGGCTCTCGTCGCCCCATAAGCATGGCGAATCCCCTGCTCTGCATGCATGCATGCACGGTCGAGTTTGGATCCTGCGCTGCGCCATCTCCTGTTCTCTATTCATCTTCCTATCACTCATACATATTTTATGAGACCGTCACGAGCAGGGATGATGTTTACTGCAAGTAATGAGCATCATTACACCCCCGTGAAAATTCGCAAATTGTAAGCTGAAGCTGATCACGATCGCCTTCTAGATGTGTCTATGAAAACCTACTTCTTAGGTGCAATTTTAAAAATAGCCACATAGGACATTTACCATATTAATGAATATACGAGAACTTAAAGTTCTCCTCAATCCGCTTCGGTACAGAGCCACACTTTCTCTACAGTGCGACTTAATAGGGCAGATATAAACACAGGCTTCCGTTTTAAAAGCACATTAGTATTTTTTAAAGGCAGAATTTCATGGTGTCTTTAACGGAGCAAAATTCAAAAACAAGGTCACATCCACCGCCTATGCAAATACCCAAGACAATTCTCGGTTCCCTGCACTAACCGTATAATCTATGAAAATTGCGAGCGTTTAGGGAGTAAAAAGTAAGGACACTGTGAGCTTTTCAAATGTACTCTTATTACTCACCAAATGCTCCCTCATCGCTCGAATTGAAGTGAATATCTTGAAGTTCTTTGCTAGGCCACTAGATGGAGGTAAGGTCTCGTTTTTCGCACAGTACTCAATTTTTCCCTCTTTCCCTGGAATCATCCCTCGCGGGATTGTTAGTGCCTCGTCGTATGTCGTGCCTAGTCTCATTATAGGAATCAATAAACAAGGACTCGTCATCTTTGTTATCCACACATTCAAGACAGATTCATAGAGCCCAGCGAAAAATTAGCTCATATTCAGAGGAGATCTACAGAGATCTAGAAAATATAGGGGGGGTCCGTGAGCTCAATTCTTCTATTTCCTTAGCTTGATGAGAGAACGAGGAAATGAAGAACTTGTATCGTGGACACTTCATGGTGGTCCATCCTCTGACATGTACTGTAATCAGTACAGTCAGATGTAGGTAAACGCCTGCACCGAGAAAATCGAGAGCGAAAGCGTCCCACGCACTAAAAGAGGGTTTGCGTATTTGCATGACATCCCTATCTCCTTCTGAGGAGAGCAATTTTACTCCTTGGTGATGGAACAAATTCGCTCATTTCCCAGAGTGAAAGGGGAGTGAAACTGGAGTTAGCGATTTTACTCTCTTTTTTTGAGAAAAATCGCTCTCCTTTTTCTAAGAGTGTACTAACCGCACTAACCGCAGGAAAAAAAAATCAGGAACATGCATCAGGGAGGCTAGAAGCTATCCACTTCATCCTTTGCGCACTGAAGAGATTTAATTTTTCAGGGGAAAAAGGGGACATTGAGAGAATGAGAACTTTCATTGCTAACAGAAGGATATCTCAATGACTGGCAAATCACACGCATTCCGCTCACGAGCTGCCACACCCATTCAGGGAAAGGTTAGGAATCGATTCGCAAACACCCGAGTAAATGAGCTCTATAGCATGTTTCCGCAGAACGAATGCGCCTCTCTGATGGCGATATTTCATCCATTCTTGTGCCACAGATGGGTCGCGTCCGCATTTCTCTACAGCTCTCTACCCCTGATGGATCTCTCGAATATTTGGTGATTCGTGTAACGCGAACCACCAGGGTAAAAGAGGCTTCGCGAAACGAAATATCCGGATGAATCCGCTTTGGCCCGAGTAGAGCCGCCCACCAGAACAAATTCAAGTTAATGCGTACATGTTTACCCCCGTTGCGCACGCCTATGGGAATATAGATATAATACTTAAAATATAGCAAAATTATGTAACAAGTTAGTGTATTCTGTTATTGAAATTTTCATGGAAATAAATCTAAATAAAACAAATTGACCTTTTTTGGACCGAATTTTTTGGGGGAAAATTACACACGGAAGGGGTGGAAAACATCAGATAGCGATCTAAGCGTGAGAAGCAAAAAAAAAACTTGAAACAAGAAACCGACCTCCTGCATATATCAGTGGAGATCCGGCAAGCAGATCCAAGCTTGAACAGCCCGGAGCAGGCGTTTCACTCGCTCGCACCCCGGACGTCCGAGACACACTGCGGGCTTCTCAGCGAGAATCCGTGCTCAATCCTTCACCCCCGCGACATCTAGCGAAGGGAGTGCGCACTACACCTGCCCGGGAAACCTCTCGTGCGGACGCAGGCAGGTACCGATCGTTCACCGACTCGCGAAGAAACCTTTGGAACGTTTTTATTTAGGGCTATCAATTTGATTAGATTAATCGACCAATTAATCTATTAAAGTATCAATATTTTTCGCGATTTTAAAAATTAGTCGAAATTGATCGAATTTTAATTGACACCCAATCTCCCCTTGAAAGCCTCTTTTTCCCCTTAGAATTTGACTGTGTAGTTCATAGTTTTGCAAAACAACCGAAAACGAGTGCTTTATCGAGGGGATTAAATGTAATGATGGCTTATAGAAGGTAGCCGTTTTCGCACTGCTCACTCTTCCTCAAAAATGACATAATATTCTTTGGGAAAAGGGCACACCCAAAAAACAAAGCCATCGCTTTCAGATTATTCCAAAATGAAGCTTCCTGACCCTTTCGCACCCACAAGCGTACTGGTATCCATCCCGCGTCCTTCCACCAAGCCTACGGCCTAGAAAGGCCTCGCGCGTCAGGCTAAGGTAGCAGGAGCCGAGGACAAAGCGACCGAAAAGTCACTGGATGCGAATGGAGAAAAGAAAGTCGTAATGAAGAAGCTGCAAGGGAACGCGCAGAAGGAATAGGGAATTTGGGCAGGAACGTGGGACAGGAGAGGCAAGAAATAGGTCGATGTAACGACTGGGGAGTGAGAGGCGTACATGTGCGAAGGTCTGCGGGAGCCCCTGGAAAATAACCGGGAGAAAGCCGGAAGCGGGCGAGAGAAGAGGAAACGAAAGGGTGAAATCCTCTGCTATTCTTTGCTTTTTCTGTTTTTCCCTCCTGTGTTGCCCGAGAATCGATAATGAATCTCTAAATCTCCACGTGATGAAGTGTCACTGTATTTCCAAACATTTAGGTTACATTTTTACATCCTTCCGGGACGGGTTGGCTAAAAGGCGCAAGGCCTCAGTGCGTTTCCTTGCCTACCATTATCAATCTGGCTAAGTTGTTATTATTCTTTCTCCGATTGGAAGCGTCACATGTAGGATGAACTAGTGCGCATGGATAGTAACTGCTGCTAGTGACTGCATCGCCTTCAGTCATTTCCTAAGGTTCGCCTAGATGTCATGATACGAACAGAATCATACCCTACGTCTAGGACATGATCCAATGAGCAAATAAGGGATAGATTAAAATTCGATTAATCGACTGAAGATCGATTAAATCGATTAACAAAAATCGATCGACAACCCTACTCTTCATGGGAACTCAGTCTGAGAACCTTGACGTCTTCGAACAGTCATGTACATAGCGCATTTAGGGTGACTAAAAAGGCCTGTCGTTTTCTATGGGAGAAAGGTGGCTTCGTATGTGCAACTAGCAATGATATTTAGGGAGGCGATCGACTCTGAAAGGTCACGAGATTTTGGAATTAGAATTAAAGTTTCCTGAGGGCCCTCGTCCGAGTCGCCCAATTTAATAGATATCCATCGTGACATGATCGTATGAAACGGGGAAACTATGTGATGAACCTCTTCAGCTCATACCGGCACTGAGCTGGTTTGCTGATTTCCCTGAAGACAATTCCTCACCTTCGGGACAAGTCGCAAAACTCACGGAACAGCCATGAATTTTCGGCAAATCCACAAATTGGCGAACGGCGACCACATTCCCCAGATGTTTTAATTCTGACTTTTTTTTTTTACCATGAAGATGTCTAAAGGAAAGAGAGTTTACCGTCCAAAAGCCAGAAAACATGCAGCGTTCGAAACAGGACATGGATAAATGAACCGTCCTCCTTCAGGATATTTTTCCTATCAATGTCATTTCATCATTTCCAATCGCTTTTTCACGAGGAAGTTGACAGATTCCCCATTCGCTCGGGCCAACTCGGAAGACGTATGATTCCCGAGGAAAAAAAAGGTCGACTTCAGGCTGCTGTCTTCACTAAGATTTCTTTCTTTCCCTCTCTTGTTTTCTGGTGCTTCTCTTGATTAGTTTTCCTCCTTTGTTATTGGCTCGGAGAGGGGCGACGGCTCCCAGACGAAAAAAGAAAAAGAATTGCAGACCGGCACCACTGATTCTGCAAGACGAGCACTTTTCTCGAATTCTCACTTTCGCCTCATTCGATCCACGACAGCGCCAACTGACATCAGAGGAGAGGGGTCAATCGGTCAGGGAATGAGGTCGCATTTCAATCAACTTAAGCCAACTTGTATGAGAGACTTACGAAAAGGACTTGGGAATTGGATTGCATTCTCATTGGATTGCATTCTCTACCCCCCCTCCCCCCCAAACAGGAGATTGGAAACACTTATACCAGGTGGTCCAAAAGTCACGATCTCTCTGCTGTAAGATAGCTGGCTAAGTTTCGTGTTTTCAATGATGTTTGTTTCCTGACATGTTAGTTCGGGCTCTTCGCTATAAGTGACACATCTCTCTATGATGCTCAGAGTACCGTTCCCCACGCCATGCGGGTTGAAACCTGTCAGTGTACGCAAACTTTCTTCATTCTCGCGTGAGCCATGGGCGCAAGTGGATTCACGATTGAGGAGTTTCTTGTTGTGAGTGTGTGGGTCCACGAAAGAGGACGCACAGGGAAAAGTTTCACTGAAATAAAACTAGGGCTGTCACGATGGCAGTTTTCTAAACATCGATCTGAACTGTCGATAGTGTATCGATGCATATATCCGTCTTCCATAATCTCACGCTTGTTATCAGGGGTGTGGCCTTCGCAACGAGTGATGGAACCTACCATGCCGCCAACTATCGAAGATGATATCCATTCATCGATGGATGCATCAGGACAGCCCTAATTTTTTCTTATTACCGTTGAGAACCAGTTGCCGAAAGGTTGACGTAAATCTTTAATCTTTTTCTTCGTTCTACACGGTCTTCTTAGGATATCGGCACCGGCAGATAGCACACCTGCCGCCGATGGTGCCATACCAGCGGCTGCCGAAACATTGGTACAGCCCTAGAATAAGCAACGTCCATGAAAAAAATTCACTTTGGGTTCACCTTAAGTAGAGGTAAAATGCCCCAGGGCAAATTAAAAGTTTTAAAAACTTAAGCCTGCATACTAATGAGAAAGGCAGGAATATAGAGAGGGGGATTAACCGATGTACGTTTCGAAATCAAGGGAGTATAAGAACAGTCCGCTTTCGCAGCATGCACCTCTTGAGATCGGGCCAAAGACTGAAACAGAAGAGAGAAAAATTTTTTTCTCGGTCTTCTCTCTCCCTCTCCTTTCCCACTTCCTATCTCCGGTCCATGTTCTTTTTTTTTCTTTTCCTTCCTGTCTTTCTTATAGTTAGTCCCAGCATTTCTAGAATTTAATGGTGATAAGAAATTGCTCGCCCATGCGGCTCATACTGCCTCTTCCTTTCCCCGCACGGACGGACTGTATTATACTGTGCTCGCCTCAATTAAATGGGACATCTCCCCTTTAAAATCTTTTGCCGATACATCGCGATGGTCAAAAAAACGATCGATACTACTCCAACTATCGATCTATCGCGACAACCCTAAATAAAACAGGATTTCGCTGCACGTTTTGGGAAACATGCACCAACTGAAACCAATCTCCGAAAATTGGGGAAGACAACGTTCTCCACGTTCTGGATGTTAAGCGAGGTGGAAGACCAAAGCGAAGAAGTCACAGTAAAAGAAAATGATCAGCTGAATTGAATGTTCCGAAGACGTCGATGTTGCGTGCGATGAAGAATGACGGATATAACTCTTTGGTGAATGCATTTGTGTTTGTGTCCATGGCTCACGCAAGAATGAAAAAAGTTTGCGCACAGTGTCAGGTTTCAACCTGCATAGCGTCTGGCAGGGTAGGCTGAGTATTAACGAAAGATGTGCCACCTATAACTGACAGTCCGAACTAACATGTCCGGAAACAAAACAACGTTGAAAACACGAAAAACTTAGTTAGCTATCAGACAGCAAAGAGGGTCCCGATCGTGACTTTTGGACCACTGTGTACCATGTTTTTCACCTGAGTCAGGCTTTTTTCGAGTATCTGAGTCAAATGTAAAATTGCCTGACTCGAGTGAAAAACACTAAAACTCGTTTTTATCGAGAAAATAGTGTGGAAAGGCCCTGAATCCATGTCGTTCCTGAATGATTAATCCGGAGAGTTAACATTTTAAAATAAGTTCTCGGTGAAGACCAGTTTCTTCTCGCCCTACGTCGCTCTACCGGCCAACCGATCGATTTCCGAGGGAAATTCCTCCCGGCAATCCTCTCGTCGTTGGGGACTGCTGGAGAATGGGAGAGCGTGGAAGACCGTGGGGTCTTCCGTTGTCTGGTCGAGTGGTTGGAGCAATTTCAGAAATCGCATATCGAGAAAAGGGGATCTAGACATTTTCAGCGGACCGAAAATGACTGGATTATTTGGAGTACAGGCACCGTTGTGGGGAAAGGATCATGAAGGGTCATCCGCTTCCACCTCGTTCGGCTCGGGTTCCGTGCCGGTTTCCACGCCTGTATGGATTCGATGCCCTCCGAGCACCATCACGGATTCATGGATTGATTTCGCCCCAGTTTCTAGGGAAAAAGCCGAACTTCGACGGGGATCGATGCCTATGACAATATTGTGGCATTAGAAGGATTCCCCTTCTTCGGGATAGGAATCGACGATTCAACGCGGAGAGTGAATCCGAGTAAAATTGGAATACTGTAGTCCTCGAAAGCCTTCTCGATCCTAATTCCGGCATCAATAGAAAAAAAATTTGCTAAGCTGAATAACAGAAGCTGAAAAAGTCCTTGGTGGGGCTGATCCGACTTTTCCTAGTGGGAGCGGAATAGGAATTGGAATTAGTGGTAAATGTAATCGGAATTGAATAATTCGCCGAGAAAACAAATGAAACACTTTCGACACAACAGTGTAAAAGAGTAAAACGGAAGGATTAAGAGCACAAACGCACAAAGAAAGCAGAAAAGCCTGAAATTTATTCGGGGGAGAAAACGATCTACGTCTTTTCATCGGATGAAAGTTTATGAAAGACTGAAAATACATGAGATAAAAGATTGTGAAAGCAGAAGTGACGCAAAAGTTACATCAATATTCCCAAGTCGTTCGCGTAAGTACGCGCTCCATTTGTTACGAGCAGCAAGGACGAGCCATTTCTCCAGGATTCACCTGCCATCGTCCTCACATCCTTAATTCGAAGGACCACTTAAGTGAAGAAAAATGCCCAGCCCACGAGGGGATCCTGCGCAACAGTAACGACTGGGAACGTAGACCGGGACACGAAAACATGGCTAATGAAAGATGAGAAACGAGAGGAGAAGCTTCTGAAAGGAATGAATAAAAAATTAAGCCGGCCGGGCTCAATCGAACAATCGGCGTCCCCTCAACGTCTCTTGGAAACAGGAGAACGTGGCAGATAGGTCAAGGTTGCTAGATGGAAGAAAAGTAAGACGTGTACCGCAGCACGAGTTCATCTAGCAACCCTGTCCATGGTGTCTCTCCTCCCTCCCTCTGTTCAAAATGGATCCTTCTGCTACGGAGGCTGGTAAGGAACTGGGAGCTCCGGTCGGTGACGTGACACCCTGACTCAGACTGCGCATGCGCCTCAAGAGGTCGAGATCCGAGGTGGTTAGCAGGTGCTTGTGTCATTACCGCAGGAAGCAATTGCTAAATTGCAAATTTAAGTTCTATTTTCGTAACAAAATTTGTCACAAATGAACATAACTTGTCTCCTGTCCTTTTCTTCATCCCATATTTCAGAGCGATCACGTCAATCATTTCAGTTGTTGCTGGACGTAAAAATAACGAGTGGCAACACACACCGCACACGAACAGAACTAAAAAACATCCCTTTCCTTTTCAGAAAAGAAGGTCCACTGAAAAGGTAGTCGGACCGTTCCGGATCTCCTTTAAGTCGGGTCCTCCCCACTAAATTCGTCACAAGTTCAAAATCGACCAAGTACGAGGGCTCGTATTTTTGCAATATACGAGTATACTGGGTACTGAAAAAAAAAGAGTCGATGTTTGGATTTGTATGTTAAGAAATCGACAGTTGCTACTGTATATTAATGTTTGTTCCAGGATCCATGCATTTTTGTCTTCCATAGAACAAATTTTCAGATGTTTTTCTCCTGGTTTAGCTACAGAAGCATTTTGAAAGTTACCAGTTATTTTTTCTATCCCCGCCCTCACGCCGAGAAAGGCAGCCTCTACGATTGATAGCTTGCGATTGACTGATCAATCGCGTTAGTTGCGATCATGCAGTTGTCTTAGGCAGACTTGGCGACATTGAAGCGTATTTTCTGGACGAAAGTGTGCACCGACTTGTGCTTATTTGGCTAAACCAGCGGACGGAAATTTATGAAAATCTGTTCAAATACAATTTGAAAATTTTTGATAATTGTCAGCATGTTGATGCACACCAGGTGGGACAAGCGCTAAGCAGTGGCTTTCCCCGTCTTTCCAAACTTAAAATTCCAACAGCGGCGCGTTTTTTCTCTGCACTTGGTACATTCATGTACAGGATGCGCCAAAAGGAACTTTATCGAATAATTTTCAGCTATATTAATTTCTTGTTAATCTAGGTTTGCTACCTATGTTACTGTATATGATATTATTATCTGTTTTTTTTTTTTTTTTTTTTTTTTAGATCCTGCTGTTGACCGTATTCGCATACTGCTGGAATTGCTCATAGACTTGCCAAAGAGCAAAGGAGTTTAACCATCGGTTGATTATTCGGGTAAATTTACTTATGAGCCACCCTGTTTTATGCCCCATATACCTGCGGTAAAGACGCGATTCCAGACTTAGGCGGACAGCAGAAGCCAGTTCATTCCTTCCTTCCCTTCCGCTCTTCCACCTTCTTTCACGTGATCAGCATAGATCCCCGTGAAATTAATGCAGGAAAAGAATGCTATTTCTACGTTAATTGCGTTTCTTCCGTATTCGTTAGCTAGCGTGAACGCCATCATGCCCCTCGGAGCTGGATCTCGGCCGAAACTTTTGCCTTCCTTCTCTTCTCTCTATTTCACATGAAGACATATCCTGACCCTTTCTGCTCTTTCGGCTGCATTCCGAGAGTTGCCGGAGAGACGGCTCAGCCCAATATTCACATTCCTGCTGATCCCGCCACCAAAGGAACGACAGACTCGCGATCCTCGCGGTTTTCCGCAAGTTTTGGCTGTTCACACGGACTTTCTCCCTCGGATTTTGCAATCCTTTTTTTGGCGATAGCCGCATCGAGTCCCGTTCAATGTCACCATCACTTAATGAGTCACAACGTATCCCCAAATTTCCGTGGGATATTCTAATCTATATTCTCATCCGGATTTGAGATTATTTCCGGATATTACTTAATTTCGCGGCCATAAGGGCCAAAAAAGTCCAAGCCCGATTTCTTGAATATCTAGAAGCCTCTCAGTATTAGGATGCCTCAATCTAATTAAAATTGATGAAAATGAAGAAATCCACGCCGATCGATGCCGGCCGATAATAAACTCTCACGAAACGGAACTAAATCAGCTCTCCTCGCCAACATTGCACAGCAACGGAAGTGCCGTGCACATTTTTGCATTTTCAATTAGATTCTCAACGCTGCGCAATAATTTTGCTATAGAGGGAAGATGTGGATGATTTTTTGGCACTTGACCAAAGAATCTCTGCTCTTACTACTGCTATTTTCACAAAACCTGCACTTTACTGAGAATGACATTTGAAAATTTATAAAATTCACAATACCTAATGAAGTTATTAGCAATTATGGTAACAAACGAGTTTGATATCGTAAATTAACAGGGGTCCCTGCTGTAGTCCCCGGATCATGTTCTATTCCTGATTTCTCACAATCGTTCGTAGCCTTGCCGGAGCTGATCAAATATGCATATAGTTTCGAAGGGATGTTTAGAACAAATCAGTGTACGCTCACTCCAAGTTGCGCGAAAATGGTGCCAGTAGGTGCAGAATTATAAAGGTTAATGGTTGGTCTTCTTTTGCTATGTAGATGAATGATGAATGACACGGATGATGGAAGATGGATGATGGACATGGATGATATGGATGAAATACCCTGCCAAAGAGAAAAAAAATTTTCTCGCTTCCACGGCGAAGAAGCAGGAATCCGTCGCGAACGTTGTCGGAATTATTCCTTTTTCGCGCCATCGTTTTCGCGCAGTTTTGTTTTTCCATCGGCAAGCCGTGGCCTCCAGAAACTTTTTTTGTTGTCGATGTGGAAGAGTAGCAGCACTTTTCCATTAGCGGACCGTGAAGAGTGGGACTGGGCGGGCAAAACGATGCGGAACAGAAGCGATCAAAGAGGATAGGCATCCTTATGCAGGCAAGTTCATCCCTGCAACCGAGTTTTCTTCCGACGACGGAATCATAGGGGCTTTATGCCTTCCGCTGTCATGGGATGCATTGTCCTCTACGGGGGATCCTCCTCCTTCCGCGACGCATTTTCACGGGATGCATTGCCCTCTACGGGGGATCCTCCTCCTTCCGCGACGCATTTTCACGGGATGCATTGCCCTCTACGGGGGATCCTCTTCCTTCCGTGACGCATTGTCGCTCCATCGTTAATTGGGCGCGCAAAACGTGCCGCGCCAGCATCCTCTCGTCGTTTTTCCCTCCCCCTTCCCCATTGTTCCGAGCAATGCACTTAATCAAGTCTGCCGATCTTCTTCCAGCCTCTACTGGCAATGGCCGGGATCTAATCTGGGACGACGACAATAATTGTTTCCTAGCCCTTGCGACGTCGAGGAAAATTTCAGGAAATGTCTCTTTTTTTTTTGCCCTGCCTGGCATCTGTGTCGTTGCTCCTGCCAGAAGTGGCTTTCGACTAGGAGCGATTGCATAATTAATTCCGTTTGGAATTCAAGAGCGAGAGCAAAGAGGGGAAAGCCCGAAGTCTGGACGAAGATTGATTCCTCTCGCTTTGTCCGGCCCTGTGCAGGGTTGTTGGTTCGGTCACTTTCTCGATCGACAACTCCTGTATTTTTCTAGCACCCTTTTCAAGTTTCAATAGAAACTGGAATATAATTTTTGCTCGCATATCTTTTGCTCGTAAATAAAAAGAAAACTCGGAAATCGAGCGTCCTTTTCGCGGCGAACCGCTCTCGGTCGTTCATCAAAATCAGATTTGAGACCGAAGGAGATCCCGAGGAAGAAAAGATTTAATTCCTCGTGATGGGGAAGAGAAGAAGAAGAAGGAGGAGGAGGGATTGGAGTGCCGTCCTCCATATGGAGGCAAGGAAATCGACTCATCCTATTACTTGGCCATAAAAGAGGCGCAGTCGCGGGGGAGCATGAATACCCACTGCGCCTTTCCGCTTACTGTCTCTTTTTCTCATCCGCTCGCTCTTACTAGTTTTGTCTCTGTGCTTCGCTGGTGGCTTTTCGGCTGGATTTCGAGGTGAGGATGCGGGGGGTTCCAGGGGATTTTAACGTTTCGGTTCTTTTTTTACTCTTTTGGTTTTATGCTTGGTGGAACGCGATGTCGTGATCCGGAATTAGCTGGTTCTGGCGCGTAGACGACAGGGTCGACCAGGGTCGACGTTGACGGATGGTCGACATGCCGTTTGCACACTGTTTCCTGGGGATGGGAAATTTCTGGTGGGGTTTCGGGCTAGCGAATTCGGCAAATGCATTCGCGAATCACTACTTCTTATTTATGGATTCAATCCTTCTCTCCGCGAGTTTCGATGCAACGAATAGGTTTTTTTTTTTCAGTTTTAGAAAAAAATTTCCCGTTGAAGACTCCGAAAATACACTCTTTGGAAGTCCGCAGATCCTATTCAAATTGCAACGTTTTAAAACACATATTCCAGTCGTTTGATTTTCAAATTTAATCAAAGAGCGATCTTGAGAAAAACCTAACGCAGATCGCATGGATAGGGACGAGACATCCCGACGTTTCAGCGATGAATCCTGACGGCTCCCGCGAGAATCCATCGCAAATTCGAGCGGAAAAGCGTGAGGTTCGCGGTAGAACGTCGAGTTGGACGGAAGGAGGTTGATGCTATACTATATAGGATACTATAGGAATTCTGTAGGAATCCTATACGATTTTTATGCATAAAAAATAATTGGATCCTATAGGATTTTTCCGTCAGGGCGGTCTCGATCGGTCGAGGATCGGGGTTGCTTAGGTTGCACGGGTTGCATAGGGTAGAGGGAACATTTCTTCAGGGGGCTTTTGCGAGGTTCGCTTGTGTGCTGGGAGGGTGAATTCAGATCGGCTCGGTCGCTTTCGAATGGCCTTCGTTTGACATTTCGTCTTTATGTAATGGAATTTCACGAGTGGCTTCGAGTGGGTTTCGCGCGGGTGACGAGCGAATATTTATATTTCAGCGGGTGAGGATTATTTTGTTTCGCGTCCGAAACTGAAAGTTTGGGACCCATGAACTTCATCGGAGTTTACTGCAGTAAAACAAAAGATATAATAAATCTGCAGAGTCGCATATTTCATCCACACATTCCGAAATTAATGTGCAACCTGCGACGTCAGGAAAATAATTTTGCTGATGTTACATGGTACGAACGTACCATGACTAAATTATTTTTAAAATCTTAAATCAGGACTTTAAATAATATTCGCCCGACGATACGAAGCCACCAGAAACGGGGATAGTCTCTTGCGTCGATTGATGATCGGTCATTAATTGGCGTCCTTTACCGGAGACGCTCTGGCGATGTGAGGGCAATTTCAGGGCATTTGGGAAAATGTCTTCTCGGAGGTCTCCATAATCGACCCAAACTTTAGAGGCGTTTATCTCTACGATAAAAAAGAAGTCAATAGATGGACAAGCTATCGACTTCGTTCCTTTGATATTCCGAACCTGATGGGCCTACTTTAAAAGGGATAACTTTTGAGTTGAAAGGAGGAGGCTCTTAATAGTCAAATCAATCTTTTCGCTCTTTTTATGATTCGGCGGGTCATTAACAAGGTTATCTTTCCTTTCGTCCCAGCCCCCGTTAGAAGGCTGGATGTAGAAAGGGAGGAAGGGGGAGGGGGAGAAAAGTAAGGGGGGGAGAAGGGGGAAGGGAGGAGAAGGGGGAGGAAGGAAGTTAAGGACATTATCCATCTGGCCGATGCGACAACAATTGATGATCGTACGATCATTAATTGACTTCACTTGCCAGAGCAAAGACCATATACAGTCAGTCTCTGTTTACACAAGTCCTCGCTGGGTTTTGCGGAAGATTTTTGCAGATTTTCGCGGAAGCGGCAACGAGCAGGATCTCGTGAGGCCATTTCGTGTCGGCCAGGTGCGTCACGCCAGCCCAACTCGGAGGGAATTACGAGATTACGAGAAATCACAGTCAAGGGTAGAGACCGATGCACGCTCCGCGAAAAGCGGCTTCTCAATCGCCGCCTCGATCGCCGTCTGGAGCGCTGCGGCATCGGAAGCTTTGCATGCGGTCGGAGCTGGGAAAAGCCGATTATCGTCGTGGCGATGGAGCGAGGGAAATCATCTGCTGGGTGCGGTCCAAATTTCTGAGATGATGAGCTATCCATCATCGAAGGAAGAGAAAACCTCGCCCGGAACATCGCGACTTGGTTCCAAGTTAAATTGGCAAAATTCCGCATGTTCCTCATTTATCCGCCAATTGCAAGCACTTACTTGAAACGTTTGTATTTTCTATTTGCACTTTCTTGAATGGGGTCGGTACATTCGGTCAGAATTATGGAAATACTTCGAGGCGGGTCATATGCGACAAGTAACAAAATAAAAAAACAAATTCATATCTCGCGAACCGTCAGGAGGAAAAAACCTTTAACCTGTTAAATTCCTGTTTCTGTTTTTTTTCAATTTTTTTTTTGAGAAGGTTGAGCGGGATAAGTTGGATTGGAATAATATCGGAATGATAATATCAGAATAAATCACGTGGTCATGCTTATGACATAACTTCTTGCTTGAAACGCTGCATTTTCTTGCAAAGGTGTCTCGGTACACCGAATCCTGTACGCTACGTACTTGCAAAGTACCTAGTACTTGAGATCTGAAATTACGAGTTTGAGGACCGGCTCAGGCAGCTGATGAAGAGTTTCGGCGCACGGTCGAACATTTAGACAGAGTCCCTGAAATGCCACGTTTCAGTTTTAAAAAATTCGCGCCGAAATGCAGAAGGAAGAAAAAAGTTAGCAAAAGAGGCATCCACGGATGACTCTTTTGATTACTCTTTTGCAGTTTGCATCTAGATTGAAGAAGCATCTGAAGGAACCAGACTCGGAAGAAACGAGAGTTCCACTTGCGAGAATCTCACTTTAGCAAATAATATGCATATGATGCAGTTGTGGAAATCATCCTCAAATGTTCTAATGTCCTCAATTGCCTCAACGCTTCTGGATCGAGATTCATCAGCATTTCCTATGAATTTTTTTAATGGATTTTTTTTTGTTGTTGTTATTGTTGGATAGATATATTCGTAATTTCGAAAGGAGCAATCGTCGAGGATGCACGAGAGTCCCCCGGAGACTGGCAATGAAAAAAAAAGCAATTTTCTTTCCCCTCTCTA
This sequence comes from Darwinula stevensoni, assembly GCA_905338385.1. Taxonomy (NCBI): domain Eukaryota; kingdom Metazoa; phylum Arthropoda; class Ostracoda; order Podocopida; family Darwinulidae; genus Darwinula; species Darwinula stevensoni. The sequence goes on from CAJPEV010000162.1 coordinate 128,760, forward strand.
AGATTGCCACTTGATTGCCACTTGAGATCGGCCTCGCAGCAGATGAATCTCAAATCAAATCTTCTCAGCCTCCCTCTTAGTCTTTGCAATAAACGTTTACAAATAAAAAAAAAGTAAAAATTTTTCTCGGGTCGTCGAAGGCGAAGCTCTGAACTCACTTTCTCAGCACTTTCTGAGATGGAACGGCCACTTCACTCGCCTTCTCAGCCGAGAATCCGAGTCAGTGACGTCACACACTTGCGAACGGGACGGCCCTTTGGATTAAAAATTATAATCTGGAGATTTCAGACGAATGGTACTTGGCACCGCTCATTTTGCTTCGTATCTCGATCGAGACCACCGTCGGATCGCGTGGAAGAAGGCGGTTATTCTCGGCTGGCTGCCCTCGCTGGCATAAGCGGGCCAGATGCCAGGGAAAGCGGGAAAATTATCCAACGGGAATTCCTGGAGGGGCCGTCATTTCCTTTCCCTCACCGTTTTTTTTTCATGCAAAATTGATCAGAATCCAAGTGATCTGTAAATGGACTGAAACGGGCAGTTCATTTTTTTTTTTGCATGACGGTCCGGGCGTTGTGTTCGCATCGAATCGGGTCATACAATAAACATCGCCATGGAAGCTGAGGCGCTTCGAAGTATCAGTTATTCAACTGATCAACTTCGAAATATCAGCCGAATAAGTGATAGTTGAGCGTGTGTTCCCACATTCGGCATTTATCCTGCAGGATTTCAAGTTATGCAGTATGTAGTAGAAAACCTAAGGTTGGATTTGGGAAATTTGGGTTTTGGTGGGAAGTTAAACTTTTAGACCTGCGGAAAAGAACCTTCATTTTTCAAGATAATCATATTTTTTGGCAAAGAAAATGTTCTAAATCAGAACCATTGTTACTCTTCGCTAATCGACTTTGTGACTTATGACCCCTTAATGAACCTTACCACCGCACCAGCCTCAACGACCGACAACTCGCCCTGCCCAGCACATTCGAATGCATATCGCAGCTGCAGCGATTGCAGTCGCTCGCAGCCCATTAGGATTAAGCCCAGCGGGATTAATTAATCACGAGACGAGCATAAAACGGAATCGCGATTCCCTTGCAGCGAACGATGCGAGGATGGAGGGCATGCCGACCGCACTGATCGCCTTCGACCACATCTTCCTCCTTCTCCTCTTCCTCATCGCCTTGTTCTTCGCCGCTCTGCTCGTCTCCGCTCGTCGGTCTTCGTCGCTCGGGGTCGCCTCGCCGGAGCAGGTCAGACCTCACCTAGTCATATATTTATTTTTTTCTGTTTGAGTCTGATGCGCACGCAGACGTTTCTGGTCTATTTTAACATTTCGAAGTTGAATGAAAATTGAAATCGATTAGAAGGATAGAACTCAACTGAAAAACGCTGTAGATTACCTGTGCTTAGCTAGACGACAGGAACTGCAAGACTACCTTATTCTTGTGGCTATATTAAAGTTCTCCCGATGTTTTTCACCGAAGAATGTATCGAAGGAGAAACTGAAGGCGTACGCCTGAATGCACAGGTCACATTTAGGGGAGATAAAGACATCTTTAAGCTAAATAGCTCTTTCCTTCCCCCCCCCCCCCCCCTCATAAGAGTCCATGGATTCTTAAAGGACCGTTAACTAAATGAGGTTTCAGTTATTGGGCCTTAATACCCTATCGACTACATTGAATTGTACCAAGGTGCGGGAAAAGGGGACATCGTTTCCCAAAGGGTGCCATCTAAGAGACCGTGGGTACAGGAAAAAAAATCTGCATAAAACGCATATTTCACGAGGTATGGCGAAAGAAACGAGAACTTCAAATGAAGACGTGCGAGGGCGTCTGTGGTGTCACGTGACCCTTCGCTTCCTCGTCATGTCACTCAGACGCAAGGGCAGCCTTCGCCATGCAGCATGCAATATTTTCCGTGTTTTCCGGCTTTTGAAAACTGAGGTCCCGAAGGACTTTGCTCGAGAGGGTGATACTCCATGAAATTATCAAGCACTTAAATATTACTGAAACATTGAAAAGTAGGGGAAGGTGGGGCAAAACGGGGCAGTTAAGGAATATTGCCAAAATTTAGTACCAAGGAGCTGGCGTAGCACGTTGAGGATTGGTATGAGGTACCTTTCATGTCTTACCTACAACTAGGATTCAACTTCATTGCGAAATTAGAGACGGTTTTTTCCCCCGACAATTCTAAAAATTGCCGTCAAATACCCCATTTTGCCTCACAGTCGCTGTGATCTGACTCCGTCTGAGTCGGCCTCTTGAGCCTGCTTGTCTTCTTGCCCAGTTTCTTTTTGAGCATCACCAACTTCCGCCTTTTTCGCCTTCCTTGTGGCCTTATTCATGGTCAGCCCCTATTTGTAAGGCGATGACGTTAGAAAGGCAGTTGTCTCCGTCATCTAACCCCGGCGGAGTTCCGCCTTGGGACCTGAGCAACGTGTGCCAAGAGAATAACTTCCTATGGGGAGATGACGTAGGCTGTTCTGCTTATCGTAGCTTGAGAAACAGTGGCGTCAGGTGTCCGGCCTAGAAGGACCAGCAGTTTGGAGGCCAAGAGCTTGGTTATCACCATCAGCATCAATGCCATCCACGACATCACCACCTTCAGCATCCATCCACCATCCATCCACGCACCCCCATCTTCTGTCTTAATATCTGTTGAAGCAGGTCGTTTAGTTGTTTCCTCAGCAACAAAATCCTCGTCTGTGAAGACTTGCGGATTCAGTGGCCAGATTCTTACTTTTCGGAACCAATTCATAGCCGTTGCAATTGCTGTAGCTCTCACGTAAGCAGAACCAAAGAGCTGAGCCACTTGGAATTGAGTCACAACTCGTCCAGGGACGCGGAACCACATCTGAACCTCCTGGCCATAAAAGGTCTTCATGGGGGACATGAAGGCGACATTCGACGGAATACATTCTATATTATGCCATTCGCAAGGGCGAAATCGATCACGTCCAGGTTCTTTGTGTGCGTCATATGCCCGTCCAGGGGGAGCACAGGATCTTCACTAGTCGGCCTCACGACGCTCACGAAATGCTTCATCCAAGCTAAGATGTGCATCTGCGTCCAGCCACCGCTATGACACTCCTCAACGCTCCCTGGGGGTACCCCATCCAGGAGCTCTGACTTCATGCGCACACGATGGAAGATGCAAAGTGGGGGTATGTAGCATCCGGACGCGCTGAAGCAGAGTTCAGAGGTAACAAGTTGACCCCTCACTGCTGAGCCCAGAGCACCAACGTGATTTCCTTTCAGGAACAGTGGTAATGCAGGTTTCATCCAAGTTGCATAAGTTGTCACGTGTGAGGTGATCTTCATCGGTGATCTTCATCGGTGATCTCCATCGATGATCTCCATTAACAAATCGAAGAACAAGCCAACACAAACCCTGTTGAAGCTCATGGCCCTAGCAGCTGAGGTCGCTTCAGGTGTTCGGAGCAAGAGCCTCGGGTTGCGCTTCATGAAGCCCTGAAACCAATCCTTTCCTGCCATACCAGAATCGTGACAGAACTTGTGGGCCAACTTGTTCTCCTCTGCAAGTTGGTATGCCAACCTTCGCAGGTCCTTTGGCGTGAAACCGAATAACCGATCGTCCATAACAAGGACGTGACCAACAAGAACAAGTTCTTGTTCTTTCGTGAACATCGGCTTCATTCTGCCGAGACTTTTGTTTGCTGCTGCCTTTGCCAGCCAAGTTCTTTTTTTGCACGGTACTCAAGAGTTGTTTGCGGTTCACTATAAGTTTTTGCAGCATCACGGTAGCTTATTTCCTTGTTCCCAACTGCTTGTGTAGTATTCGCCATAATTTCAGATGACTAGGTTTGCCGATCATTGTTTCTAGTATGATTTCACACCATTTTCGCCTCCTGAATATTAACACCTCACATACTGACTGACAATGATCCAATAATACAGGTTCCAGCCGTCATTCTGCATTCTGGCCTACCCTAACACAGAAGAATGTTTTGTAGCCCAGTTCTCTTTGTCATATGCAATTAGTTATAATGGATATTCCGGCAGAGGAGATATAAGAGATATATATAGAGCCGCTATACTGCCCCATTTTGCCCCCTCAGCGTGATCCCGTTTTGCCCCACCAGCACTGATTATGATTAAGACACTGCCAAAAAAAAGTAAGTGACCTATGCAAAAAATTATGACTCCATGTAATATTTCACATTTTCACATTTAGCCAAGAAAAATATATCGGACACCTCCAATGTTCCCATGTTACTTTGTTTCGCTCATCAAAAATTCGAAACAAAATCAAACAAAACAGGAAAAGTAATTGTTTTCTTATTTTGCTCCTAGAATGTTTACAAACTACTTTACAGAACACCGCCGTGCTTGAAAACTTACACCCGCGGTGGGGGTTGTAATACAGTAATTATCCGATAGATATCGGGTATGGTTTGGTAAAAATCTGAGTTGCCTCGTTTTGACCCTCGCCCCATTTTGCCCCACCTTCCCCTACTCATGACTCGGTATGCACTGACTAAATTAGAGCTCCCTGGCGAACGTACGAAAGTAAGATATTGACTTCTCTGAGGGCGAGAGAATGCCTCTTCAGGGTCTCCGGCACCAGTTCTTAATGCTGGCAGAACTGAAGACCGCCTTACCGGAAGGAAAAAGGGTGATCTAAAAGTTCTGTCACCCAAGTGAGACCAATTTTGGTCTGCACAATTTATCATTTCTAGGAGCCTAGAAGAGGATAGACCCTATCTGTTTCATTCCCTCACAGAGCCCGTTTTCCCGGATGCCTTTCCATGCGAGGGAATTTCTCTGCTCCAGTGTTCCAAAGCGATCGTTTCATTCCACTGGAGTAGGCGGCATCAGGAGTCATTTTCCCTCGTATCCTCCCCTCCCCCTCAGCACGTCGAGGGGAGTGCGGTCACTGTTTCGGAAAACTGGAACATTTAGCCTCACCCCTCGCTTGCTCCAGACTCGAGTCCCTCTGACTTCGATCTGCCTCCAGTCATGGAGAACGAGCTCCGGCGGGATCGCCATGACAGCGCAGATGAGGTGAAGGCTCTAGCGGCCATCACATCAAATCCATCCGGAAAATGGACTCCAATGGGGAATGAAAGAGATAGTGGATCGCTCGGCCAAGTCTATCCAATTCAAGGGACACTGCTTCAAGCAGTGAAGCAACTGTTAGACCAAAATCGGTCTCCCTTTTTAGGCCGCAAATGGGGTGATAAAACCCGTTGGTCATTCCACAGAACTAAAATCACAGAAAAGTGCTTAGGACTGATCACAGAGTCGAGGGGGGAGGACCACGATGACCGTCAGACCCTGATGATCAGTCGATTGAGTGATCCCAGATGACGTCAGCGTGAGACATGAAACTCGCTTGCGCTTCCAAATCTAATCCACGATCGACAGGAGAGTAATTTTATTCCCTACATCATCGATCGTACATAGTTGATCGAGTCGACGATCATTAAAAGTCGATAGATTCATCGGACATTTCGTAAACTCACATTAAATTTACTCGCGTGTGGAATCTTTTCCAAAGACGACCTTCGACCGGGAGAGTACTACCAAGAAATGCAGAACCGGAGATGACTTTTATCTCCATTTACATGGAACTCCATACTTTTCTACGGATCCTGCTCGTGGCTTAGCAAAGTATCATAGTACAGCTTCCTTCCTCGAGCACAAAAGATCTGACGGATGGGGTGGTGAAAGACATGCAGGCGAAGAGCAATACTTTTCTTGCCTCTTGTGGATGATTCGGCTGCAAAAAGGGTTTATGACAAGCTTTTATGCTGTCAGATGAAGGAAGGATGGGGCATGCGAAAGAGAGCATTTCTCTGTCAGCTGAGAGATTATCTTGGGATTGTCGAGTGGGAGATGTAGCACTTTATCCTTGTATTTGGATTTCCATCGCTTTCGTTATCGACTTTATCACCATCGCCATTAACCGCATCATTACTATCGCCATCGTTAGACTCACCATCATGGAATCTTCTCTCTTCTTTCCTCTTCTTTTATTTCCTTTATTTCCTTTACTTCCTCCCTTCCCTCTCTTCCTCTTCGACCTATCACATCGAAGCCGCAATTGAGTCTCTTTTGAGGCTAGATGGAGGTTATAGATCTCACTTGCTCTTGCACTAGCTCTTGGGACAGACGTCGCTTCGAATGATTGGGGCGTATTCGAGTCTGTCATCTTATCCGTGCGACAGCGGTCAGAAAGTCGAGCAGTTTCGGAGTCGAAAAGGTACCCCCCACAGTTACACATTTCATGCAAATGAAAGAGTTACATCTTGAAAGGTGTTATCGAAAACAACAAAACTTATTTCAATGACATAAATAATCGTTCCCTCAATGTGGAAGAGGCTACCGCGTCGAATGTGCTCGCGTCGCTCTTCCGCTCTCAGCTTTCACAAATGCGGTCTGACCGAGAGGAGACTCCTCCCCATTGATCTTTCTTCTCGCGCTTCCTCATCCTACGACGCCATGAACCCCAAAAAGGATTATATCGCTTTAGACAGACTGCGGAAAAGGATTTTCCAGAAACAGGGAAGGCTCTCTGCCGACAGTAATGAAAAACCTGGGGATTAAAGAGATTCAGTACTGATCGCTGCCACCGATCTCAGATCATAAATGGCTGACAGATGGCAATCTTTATTGGCGAAAAAAAAATACAGGCTAGTGCAGAAGTAGATTTATATGGAAAAATTGGCAATGGCAGATGGCAAATATTGGATGATATTTTCTCTATGCGCAATCGACGAGGACCAATAGACCTTGCTCCCCGGATCTAACCCCTACGGATTGCTGGAGGTTAACGAAGATCGTGAGTATTACGAAGAGGATCACGAACTCCAGACTACAGGAGTTTTGTGCGGTTGAGTTTCACTTATTAGGCAAGACGTATGTCACGTATGAGGCGAGGACATGTCATATAGCCTGCAGATAGGTGATCAGTCGTCTGGAACAATGTACGGAGGTGCAGGGGAGTTGGTTTCAACGTCTACGATAGACCACATGTTCCTTCATATAAACCTACTTCTGGATAACCCTGCAAGTATTGTGTCCAGAGATAGTGGTCACCTCTTGAAAAGCCCGCACATCGTATCGATGCCATTCCGCACTCCTAGGATCAGAGGAACTGATCGCAACTCATATGAAGAAACTCATCAAAGGGCCCTGTGACTCATGTGACAGGGCTTTTAACAAACATTGACCTCTAAACCATAGATGACATGTTCAAGAGAACCAAGGTTGCCAAAAGTCTTGGATGAGATACCTATTTCCTGGAACAAACCAGCAGTGATAGTACATTGCGAATCAAGAATTTCTCTAGCCATAGAAATCCATAACGCTTGATTAAAAATAAATTAAAGTGAAGTCGCTCTACTGTCAAAAATTAAAGTCATAAGACATATTATTATTTATTGTGTATTATTGTATTATTGTGACTCTCATTTCCATGACAACAGTAGAAATAGTATCATGACGTACTATTTCTCGTACATCATTAATAAAGAGATGATGGAAGTGACAGAGAGAGCAGAATTTATCTAGGTTGAGGAATCTCCACACAAACTGAACACACCTACGCAAAACCTGCACATTTGCAGAAAATTCCGAAGAAACCTCAGGGCACGGCAAGAAAAAAAAATATCATTAAAAAAAATCAACTTCTTGATTTGGACTCAATCAATACCGTTGGTGGCTAGCTTGGCCTTGATGGAAGCCTTTTATACATCTCTTTCGAGTCTCACTAGGGTTCCAAATATTATATGCATTTTTGTCATCCATGAAAAATTTTCCTGGGAGAGCAAAGGTTGCCACTGGCAATGTCGCCCTCATAGCGGCGATATCGACCGGTACGGGTGCGGTATTTCACTTCATCTTTGAAAGGCCTGTCGACAAGAACATTTTCCTGGGATATCTCTTTGAAGTGTTCGAAAAATTGCATAGGAGAATGTGTCCTTCGACATCGTGTCCGAAAATAGACAATTCCCTGCTGCTTTTACCATGGAAGGGCTTCTGCTCTTACCTGTACCCCATTGAAGAGATTTTACATCTTATTAATGTATCAATAATTATAAATCCAAAACTCCGTCCTACAATGTAGGAGTGATTTTAGTTGAAACCAATATCATTCCCTCCCGAAGCTGTAGCATCCGATCCCATTTAATTACAAGACAAATACATTTCAAGCGACAAAGTGCATAGTGAACACTGAAAATGGGGTATTTTACAGAGGGGTGGGAGACTACCCCCCCCCCCCCCCCCCCCCCCCCAGTCCTTTTATCATTATGCCCCATCTGAGGGAATATTTCACCCCAGAGAACTAACCCTCCCTCACCAGCCTTGGCAGCCTCCCTTTCTGCTACACTGCTCCCTTTGGCACATGAGGCAAAATTCGCCACTTCTGTCAGCAGATCTCAATGCAAGGCATCTGAACGCCATTTCAGGGTTCGTTTTTCATGCTTGCCTCCTCTGCAAGAGACTAATCTGGAATCATCCATCAGATAACACAGACAACAATGAGGAAGAGCAATAGATGGAGCGATGAATGAAATGAGTTCTGGAGCCATAGAAACGGTCGTTTTTCATATTTTTCTTGCTCCCACGAGACTAAAAAAACTTCTGTTCCTTCAGTAGAAATCTCCCGATCTCACGACGAAGTCTTTACTCGATTCATTCTGAGAGATAGGAAAACGTTCAAATCTCTGCCAGAGGAATCTTTCTCGATCTTTGATTTTGCGTGCAGTGTTCCCGGATTAACTTTTGCCCACCTGTCGTCAACGTTGCTGGAGATTAACCGAGTAATTGCAATCATCGCTAATTGCGAAGAGGTACCCCAACGAGTGAAGCCAATGGAGCGACATTCTTCCCGAGCGAAGGCACTGGCACTGTACAACTCGACGGGAGAGTCCGCGGGAAAGCAGAAGCGCGTGTAAAGGGGGGTAGAAGTCAATCCGGAAACATTGGGTGGATTGCATAAAACTGACTTTAGCGTAATGGAGCTTTTAACCTCCTTTAGCTCCTTTAACCTCCTTTTAACCTCCTTTAGCTCCTTTAACTTCCTTTTAACCTCCTTTAGCCCCTTTAGCTCCTTTAACTTCCTTTTAACCTCCTTTTATGCAATCCACCCTTTAAGTATCCTTGTAGTCGCCAGCGGCGGAGGGTTGGGGGGGGGGGGGGGG